>MU913728.1:14467-30492 GCA_036418165.1 Cooperia oncophora | reverse complement strand
CCCGTAGTATAGGAATATCAATAGAGCTCGGGTTGAGGGAATAACTTAGTGAATTTTTTAGTCGTTGAAGTTGAAAGTGAAGTCGGCGAAAATTAGCACCTTCGACAACTGCCTCTATTTACGTCTACTCGAAGTGCTAAAATCGCTTAAGCTGCTCCATACATTTGGAAAAGGTTGAGCTAGAAGTCTCAGCAAGGGAATCTCAATAGGACGCTTTGGAACTAATTTTAAGAATTTCAAAGTTGCCAACCTTCACCTAGCCAGTTGATATTCCAATACTACGAGAAGTTTGCTATTAAACGATATTAAGCTTGCTTGCAAAACGTTTCACTTTTAGAACAAATTTTTCAATTGAAAAAACGGCCATTACTTATTAGCCAACCCAATAGGTAGGACACTTTAAGCTGAAACCAATAATTATTTTTTGAAAAGCAGATCCCGGAGGAGCATCTTTGGGAGATGTGATCGCAAACAGGAACAGTAAAGGTTGTGCGATTAAAGAAAAAGTAAGGGATTGCATAGCAGAAGCTTGGAGTAAACAACAAAAGAAAGTGGCTATTTGCGACAAAAAATCGAGAAACGATTCCAAGGATAGTTTGAATTTTGCAAACTTGAAGACGATTGCGAGAAAATATTGATGTGGGCTAATCTCAATCTAAACTGACCTGTTAGTCGTACGAAAATCGAAAATTCAAATAAAAGCGGCACCAAGCTTTTGCTGCTACTTTGCCGGCACTTTCAGACTGTGACACTCACAGAGTACAAAAAAAATATCTTCTGAAGCTCTGAACCACCCTGTCGGGATGTAGCCATACTTCCTTCTCCAAAGTCTTGTTTTGGACTGATTAGAGCCTTTTAGAGTTAGAGAGAGATTAGAGTTTTCTTATTTCTCAAGTCTGGAGTACTTCTCTGTGCTTTCCTCTCACAAAGTCTTGTCGTCTTATTTGCTTTATACGTCTGTCATTACTTTCTCATCACTTCCAGGGTCATCCGCTAACATTTCTTTTTATGTTCACATCTTCTTGAGAAGTCCCTTCTGTATCAAGACTTCTAAAACGACATCTGGTTCTAACTTGCAGCGTCCCACCTGGTGTTCGCGAGCGCGGCGATCGCGACGTCGCCCGGACTTATGTATCTAATGGCGGACCTATCTACCGGAGATTAGGAGTAGTACGGTTTATTAATACCCTGATCACGAAAATAACATTCATTTCCCGATACCAGCGCAATCTAGCGCTCTGCTAAGGCTGACCCTCTAGGAGGAGGAGCGATTCCCATCTTACCAGCTTTAGCTCAGCTTTAACAGGTCGCAGATGATCACATTACCTTGCAATGTCGCGGGCCATAATGAACGTCTTATTCGTGATAGGGATGTAAAATAACCCCCGTATGCAGAATTATATTGATCTTAGTGAGGAAAAAGGCAAGTCTGTCTTTATTTTTATGGCTCTTTAATCGCAAAAAATACACCCATATAACCGAAAATTCAAAACTTGAATCAACGTAAAGTTATGTAAAAAACGAAAGGGAGTGAATGGGATTTGGTTCTTGCGAAGCTGAAAGGCCATTGCAGCTACTTCAGTAAACGTTAAGGTCAGCTTAACTAAAAATTCTTTTTTGGGGTTGGAAATACATGAATACCGCGCCTAAGTTAGATAATCACGAACTTGATTGGGTATTACGCATACCTCTTTGGAAAAAACTTTATCCCCATGGAGTTTGTCTTTACTCCAACTTTATCTTCATGGAGTGTGCCTTTTCTCCAGGCAGTATGAAGAGAAATTGTTTTCAGCAGGGACGCCACCCGCAATCATTCTCAGCTGTGGTGCGTAGGGGCAGAGCGCGAATATAGAAACACACATTACACTTATCACTCCAATCGGGATGTCTAGTTTATTAGTAAGTAGAGAAGAAGACAAAGCTATAAATATCTTACCATACATCCAAAGGGCTCACTAATCTTTGTGAATCTACGGAGGGACGCGATCGGGGGTCGTTGCGACAGTGGCACACAAATCACATGAAAGAATCCAGACTAAAAGGTGAAAGTGGGAGGAGAGCGGCGGGTGGACGGAAAGAAAATACGGGAAAAGCGCGCAGACATTGGCTGAAGAAGGAAGCAGAGGAGGATCTACTGCAGGTGAGGAAGACCAAAAGAGAATCGAGTCCCATATCCAGATCCTACGCTGAGGTTGTAGACGTCAGGAGAGTGATAAGGTGAGGTTGCTGGACAGGCACGGACTATAGGTAAGCATGATTTCAGAATAGTCGCATATTTTACATACTTCTTTCTTTTCAAATTTTGGTAGTAGTAGCAGTGACCTAACTTTTTCTACTGCGCTGGATAGTCCCTCTAACCTGTTTGTACATTGTGAGCAGCAGCTTGGAGTGGAAGAGTAATGGGCTGCATGGCCGCAGGGGTAGAAGAAAGGCTTAGGAGTCCTGTTGATATGGGATAGTCAATTCAACTTAATTGAAATGATCAATAACAGAGAGCGACGGACTAAAGGTTTTGTGCCCTAATGGTCCGGGTAGATTGATACAACTTTGATGATCGTGTCCATTTTATATCTATTTTGCGTACTAAGAAGGTGTTTATCGTTCACTTTCTTGCTGATGACAGATGTTCGGCATTCTGACGTCGTGTATTGAGTCATTGCTATCATTTGAGTACGAGTTACCATCTGTGATAGTGAACAAGTCACATACCCTAGTAGTAATCTTTTCAAAAATCATGTTCAGGTTTTCACTAAGAAATTTCCCAAAATTGCACAGAACAGAATAATCAACACAAATTGCGTATACTCGTCTAAGCCAGATCCGGGACTATAAAGATGGAGAAGTAGCGACTACGCCTTCGGATAACCGTCGAGTACTCGTGAAACGTGAGAACTGAAACGCTCGGGAATGGAAATCAGACCGAATGAGCAGCCGAGCCTCCAGAACTCCACCACCTCCACCAGCTCCACCTTCACCACCACCACCACCATCACCTCCTCCTGTCCAAGAATCCATCATCGAGTGCACTGTGGTAAGCCTTTGTTGATATATTATGGTAATTGAGTTCATGTACGTCAATTGAATTTAGGCGCGCTACTCCGGCTCATGGTGGGCTTTCTCAAAGACGTTTTTTTTCCCAGGGACACATGGATAGAAGACATGTAAAAGATCACTGTCCTTGCCCGCTCCGTATAGTATAGCGCCAAGAATGGCAATCTTTAAGTGAGAACCGTGAGTCAACTACACTTCCAGCGATTATGGGTCGTATGTTCTGGGGTTGGAAACGAAAAGCGTAGCTAGCTGTCTCAGACGAGGTGAATAAAGGGAAGAAAGCTTGCGAACGAGCCTTTCTTGTTCTGTGCATCTGTCCATTTCATTTCAAGTAGAAGCAACGAAGCAGGGGCAAAAGTGTGTACAAATGAGCGATACGGTGTACACTAACGCGCCACGGAGCCATATTTGTGCTGAGGACCGCACTGAGCGAGCTCACATCATAGCTCCACAACTCCAGAGTTTTCCGAGGCGGAACACCTTAGCCACCCTTGTACACTTACCCTTACCTTGTGTGACTCCCATAAGGTGTCGTTAAGGCAGAAGGCTAAATTGATCAAAAAACTCATTGGGAAGGAGCTTCAGAGGCAAACATCGAAAACAACTTATTGGAATGGAGCTTCACTACTCAAAAGTTAATTGTGCATTTAAGCCAAACCTTCAGCACTCTCCTGCCAGCTCCACTGTGCGTGTCCTGGATGTGATTTCCTATAATAAACGATTTCAGGTAATGATCTGCCGTGGGCGGGTGGAGAAGGCACCAACATCTACGGTACCAGTATCGCCTAAAGTAGAGTTCTGCAAGACATTGCCACCAAAAGTGAAACCGCCAGTAGCACGGGTGACTCATTATGATTCGAAGTTCAATAACATATGCAATACTTTGAATACGTGAATTTCGTGCACTTTGCAAGTACATTTTAGTCACCGTCTCCCAAACTAAGACCTCCAATACCAAAGGCTCCTTCACCAGCGCCGTCGGCGAAGGCTTGCATTCTGAGGAAGAGTCGAGAAGATTGCAGCAAACCATCACAGATAATACCGCCAGTGAAGAGAAATCTGTCAAACGGCAGAATCGTAAGTTTTAGAGCGTCTATGGCTCTCTATGAGATTTCACATTTGGCTCGTTTCTTCCATTTGGAGTGCTTTTTGCTATACCCAGGGCACGCCATCGCGTGTGATGAATTCCTGAATAGTACGACCCCCCTCCCTTCATAGCATCCGTGAAACAAAAAAACCAACGATCAAAAAAATTTTTTTGGCACTGCTCACCCTTTACTGCCCCAATCTTCCAAAAACAGGCCAGTTTTTGACCGACTTTTTCTGCGTTGGCAGAATTGGCTAAAAATTTGTTCCCTGGGGTAGTTTGACCTCCTGAACATGAATATCACATCCGCTCGGCACGAAACCTCCTGGCGCCCGCGCCACAGGCGCCGGCGCCAAAATACCTTAAATCACCAATTCGCTGAAAACTTTTCCCCATGGTATTCTGACCTCCTGAACACGAATATCACATTTTCAGTTCGCAGAATATCACATTCGCAATTCGGGAACGGCGCTCGCGCTACAGGTACTGACGCCAAAATACCCGAGTCACCGGCGCCTGTGGCGCGGGCGTCAGGAAGTTTCGGGCTGAGCGAATGTGATATTCGTATTCAGGAGGTCAAACTACCAGGAGACAACATTTGAGCCAAAACTGTCCACGGAGAAAAAAGTCGGTCAAAAACTGGCTCAATTCTGGATGGTTGGGGCAGTAGAGGGTAAATAGTACCCCACACTCTTGCCTCACTTTGTTCATCATAAATACTGCCAATTTTTTCTCAAACCAGTTACGGTTCCCCTCCCTCGCAGTCAAATACGCCTTCCCCCCGTTGTAATTATCACAACGATGGCGTGCCCTGGCTATACCATCAGTACCATCCATCTTATCGTTGGTTGTCAAAGTGCTTGAACGGACGCCAGCATAGCCTCCGTTCGTCCTCTTGCCGACCAAGTAGACTTCCATAGCTCAAGGGTCACAACGAACTTATTTCTCTCGTTCCTTCCGGGAAACCACTGTCTCCCAGTTCTGATTAATTTAGGTAGTCTGCTGTAACCCTAATAGTGTAAGGACTCTCTTCAGCGGTTGTGCTTATCTTGTTGATGGAACTTTCTGTGAGCGCTCAGGAATGGGAGTCGCATGTTATTCAATCCGACTTATGAAATAGCCACAGGTAGCCCACTAGGTGCCAACAGTTGGTCATGCTATACAACAGTGAATGGTGGAGCGCTGCTATCTACAGACAATCACGATCAAGTGGTATCATGCGGATGGAAGAGTGCCCCTTCAGACGACTCTTCCTTCCAAACCCATGGAGCACAGGGATATGGGGAGTTTGTAAAAACAAGTATCCAACTACCAGATACAGTCAGTCTGCAAAATCACTCATTGATATTTTTGCTTGAATACACTGCGCAGAAGGAAATATATGAGTTGAAGCAAGAGTATAGCAAATTTGGTCTAGTATTCAACCTACTCCGAGATAGCAATTTGATTAGCGTCACTTGTGCAGGCTCTTTAGTATTAACTTGTGGAGCAGCCTCTAGATTCACCAAGAGGATGTTTCAACAACGATAAAATTTTAATATGCTTCCTTCATTCTTTGCTTTATTAAGGCTCCTGCACGAACGACAGAGACATCATCCGGCCCTCCAGAAATTGTCGAGGCGAGAGTGTCGCGTATACCGAAACGAACGGATAGCGTGAAAACGCCAATTATTGAGAGGAAACTGCCTCCACTTCCTAAATCTGTGACACAGCGTAGTCACAGTGCTGAGGAAAAGGTGAGCAGTTCAACATACAAGAACTTAAAGGCAGTTGGCACGATAATTCGGTATACTGTCTAAAGTGGTAGCAGGAGTGCTGTATAGTGAGGAAATGGCAAAACAGCGAGGTGAGATGAATTTGAAAAAAACCTTTGCTCTACACGACTCTGGAGCCATTTTCGAACGAGTTCTCTATTGGCATTGTGCCAGTAACTGCTACGGTAGATACGTGTCTAAAACTCACTTCTGACGTCGTGTCTAAAAGTTTCGAAAGGCCCCATCGAATCCCGAACGCTACATATTTCCAAGAGCAGGCAACATTTAAGCGCATTTCAATACTTTGGAACTTGAAAGCTTAAAGGCAGTTGGCACGATAAATTCCCCAAGACGAGTAGGATTAATACGCCTGGCAGGACGGAATTCCGCGACCCTGAGCAGGCGCTGCATAATGCCTTTCCCAAGGAAGGTGCCCTATAAGGGCCCTAACAAGCGACAACATTGCGACCCGCCCACTGATGAACGACCGTTCCTGACGCTCTCATTCATTTGCTAAGCAAATTATGAAGCGAAGGGATTGGTATGAAGCGGCCGTGATGCTGCATGGATATATGAGTACACATATGCAGCCACCTTCGGTAGCGGTTATTGGCAAGATGCCTACGGGAAACTCGTCCAAAATTGATTTCTAATACATTGAAACGGAGGCTCTTTCTTCGCAGGATTTTGACCGTTTCACTCCGTTCTTTCGCCATTTCCCCACTATATAGCGCCCTACTAGCATTTTAGGCCGAGCACCAAATCATCGTGCCAACTGCCTTTAAATGAAACTCCTTGAAAGTGCGCTCTTCTTCTGTCCAACCATCTTCTTTAAAGGAAGTTATGGCTTCCTTGAAACCCTTGCTTCATTAAGAGGCAGTTGGCACGACAGTTTGGCACTCGGTCTAAAATGCTAGCAGGGCGCTATATAGTGGGAAAATGGCGAAAGAACGGAGTGAAACGGTCAAAATCCTGCGAAGAAAAAGCCTTCGTTCTTGATGAAAAATCGATTTCGGACGAGTTTCCCGTAGGCATCTTACCAATCACCGCTACCGAAGATACGGCTGCATATGTGTACCCATATACCCATGCGGCACAGCCACTGCTTCATACCGATCCCTTCACTTCATAATTTGCTTAGCAAATGAATATACGAGCCTCAAGGACGGTCGTTCATTTGTGGGCGGCGGGCATGGTGGGTGTTCGGGTCTGTATGTTGTAGCTTGATAGAGCCCTTATAAGGGTATCTTCCTTGGAAAAGGCGCTAGGAAGCCCCTGCTCAGGTAGCGGTATTCCATCCTGCCAGGCATATCCTACTCGTCTTTAGGGATTTATCGTGCCAACTGCCTTTGGGGTTGTTGGCAAACTTGCCCCAACTCCATTTAAAGGACTCGGATCCGTCAATTCAAAATTGGAGCGCAATACCTCATGAGCTGTAGTACCGTGCACTGTACTGTGAATTTATGGAATGTTTCGAGTTTCATTATGAAACGGTTTTCTGTCAGATGGTGTTCACTGCTGAATATTGTGCCCTACCTGTCAATCATGATTTCCTGTCTCACATTTTTTTCTATCTCTAGTGGGCTCGGTTTTGTTAACTGTTATTGTTTCCTACTTTTTGCTAATGGAAAGTACTTCATTCAGATACCTTCTTAGATAAATTTGTTGCGAATCTTTAAAACACGACGTCTGATTGTGAGTTTATGGGATGACCAAAGGAAGGTGCTAGGAAGTTAGAGGAAATCTTGGCATTGGTTCCCTTTGTATATTTCGGAAAAAAATGCTTGAATAGCAAAACTGCTCCTTTAACGCCCAAGGTACGGAAAGACAACAAATTGTAAAAGGGTGGGGGGGGGTGGTCGCGTGGATTCTAAAATCCCCAACGCATGATGTGCCCTGTACTGACTTCTTTTATCCTGCACTTATTGCTCAATTTCAGGGTCGCGAGGATGTATGGAGTCGTCTGTACACGGACAAGAGGAACATGCTCAGAAAGACTCGCGATGTTGATTCTTCTCGAACTTCAATCGCAGAAAACGAAATCACTACGACTATGCCATCTCCTTTACCATCACCATTAGGACAGCTTCGTCCACCAACTGATTTCAGGTCATTAGTTCTACTCTTTTCCAGAGAAAATATTTCAGGGCACACTATTTGCTGTGTAACGCACAACAGCGATAGTATTAGTTGCTGAAGAGAGAGAGAGAAGTCGTGCTTTATCAGGAAAAAAGAACTTTTCTGAATCCTTGAAATCCCTTCAGAGACTGTCACTTCTGCTATTCTATCAGCGCTCTTCGGGCAGCAATTTTTTTGGAAAAAAATAGTAGAAGCCTATGTGGATCATGAAGTGGGATCGCACCAAGCGAGGCGTGGTTCATATCTAGCCGGAATTTCACATAACGCAATGATGTGCCTCTTGAACCCTGCATTCCAGAGAGTTCCGAGTGTCATATATATCACATAAGCTGTCGTCAGTGACGTTTTTCTGAGAATTAGCCTTAAATGGCTGCGGTTTTTCTACATTTCGTAACGATTTTTTGTGTTCTGAAGTAAGTAATTTATTCGTTGGTCACTCGCAATGTTAGCAAATCTTAGGTGGGGGCAGGGTACAGCATCATGATGTGTTAAATGGTGACGTTAGTACGACCTCCCCTCCTCGAAACGAGGTCCCGGTACGACCCCCCCCCGTCAGCTCTGCCCCTAAGGCAGCGTTCATACTTGTAGCGCTACAGCGTCGCGCTACAGCGTCGCGCTACAGCGTCGCGCTACAGCGTCGCGCTACAGCGTCGCGCTACAGCGTCGCGCTACAGCGTAGCGCTACAGCACCGCTTCGCAACGTACTGCAATTTCCAACGTTAGGATGATTAGAGTTGCTTATAGAGAAAAGTGGGAAGGTTGCTGGAGTTTTCTTGAGAAATTCACGGAAAGGTGAGACTGATACAGCTGTAACTATTAGGTTGGCTAATAAGTAATGGCCGTTTTTTTCAATTGAAAAATTTGTTCGAAAAGTGAAACTGATAGGAAACTTCTCGTAGTATAAGAATATCAAAAAAGCTTTGGTTGAGGATATAGTTTTTGTGAATTTTTTAGTCGTTGAAGTTGGAAGTGAAGTCGGCGAAAATTAGCATCTTCGACAACTGCCTCTATTTACGTCTACTCGAAGTGCTAAAATCGCTTAAGCTGCTCCATACATTCGGAAAAGGTTGAGGTAGAAGTCTCAGCAAGGGAATCTCAATAGGACGCTTTGGAACTAATTTCAAGAATTTCAAAGTTGGCAACCTTCACCTCGCCGATATTGGGCAGGCTCACGTCTGTTCCACCTGAAATTTTATGCTAATATTTGAATGTTTCGCTGATATGTTTTGCATGTTCTGATAGCAAATTTCGTGCTCTATAATATTGCAATGGGATCCGTTCTCCGTTCTTGTTTGCTTCCTGTTAATTTCAGGTTATCATTACGGAACGCGAGGTCGATGAGAATTAGCGTTCCCGACTTCCTCTCCCTACCGCTGTCCACGGAAGCTTCAAAGCTCCTAGAGCAGCTCAATAGAATCGCCATGGTTTGAGTAAGGCATAGAGTAACAGATTAGTATTAGGACGGCTCACAATTGATTCTGGAAAAAAGCACAACCGACAACGTTGACCTTGCAGACATCCGGTCGACCCATACCTCACGATTTTTCCTTAGTAAATTTCAAACACAGTATTTACAACACTATAAAAAAATATAGATATTTACAATAAACTAGTCAATGATATATTCCCCATTGTTTCTTACAACCTCCTCCCACCGATCAGTCAGCTGCTCAATGCTTTCTCGATAAAAATCCATACATTCCATATTACCAACCTAAAAACAAGGAAATCAAACGGATTTTCCAAAATAACTGCACCGCAGTGTTATAGAGCACGAAATTTGCTATCAGAGCATACAAAACACATTAGCGAAACATTCAACTATTAGCATAAAATTCGTGGAAATCGGGAACGCTAATTCTCATCGACCTCACGTTCCGTAATGATAACCTGAAATTAACAGAAGCAAACAGCTCTGAAGAACAGATTTCCATTGCAGTAATTCTGCTATCAGGTTATGCAAAACATATCAGCGAAACATTCAACTATTAGCATAAAATTTCAGGTGGAACAGACGTGAGCCTGCCCAATATCGGCGAGGTGAAGGTTGCCAACTTTGAAATTCTTGAAATTCGTTCCAAAGCGTCCTATTGAGATTCCCTTGCTGGACTTCTAGCTCAACCTTTTCCAAATGTATGGAGCAGCGATTTTAGCACTTCGAGTAGACGTAAATAGAGGCAGTTGTCGAAGGTGCTAATTTTCGCCGACTTCACTTTCAACTTCAACGACTAAAAAATTCACAAAAATTATTCCCTCAACCGAAGCTGTTTTGATATTCTTATACTACGAGAAGTTTCCTATCAGATGATATCAAGCTTGCTTGCAAAACATTTCACAATTTCTAATTGAAAAAAAAACGCCATCACTTATGTGCCAACCCAATATATACCATTTTCACTTTAAAGACACATGGTACGCTCATACACGTTGAGGGTGTACCCTGGGTGGGAGCGCCCTGAACTCAGCATAAGACTCTTCACTGATACTTGTGGAGTGATTGAATAGAATAATTGAGCTAGGACACGTATTGGATTTTGGATGCCCTGCAACACTGACTTATTGGGAGTAAGTTGAGGTTCAAAGCGGCTCAACATCTGGGATGGCCCAAGAGAGTACTCCTTTATTCGCTTTCTTTACGGTCACTGGGCGCCATTCTAAAGCTAGATGCGCAGGCACCCAAAGTAATATTAGTGCCTATGTAGTTCAAAACATATTCTTCAAAAACCTAATACGTAAGCAATTCATTCCACGAGGTGAAATTTCAGAATCATGATCATGCTCGAATGAGGGTGTGGCTGCGGAGGTGAAGCTCCCGGTAGGACCGGGAGACGTGCAAGAGTACCATAAATTGCCTCTTCGTCACGCGCGGCAATGGGCGCGACGTTTCCGTATTTTGTAATGCCCTTCCGATTGGATTCCATGTAGACAAGGACATCGTAGACCTTATGTCCATTTTCGGGTCACACCTTGTCCGTTCTCGACCAATACCGCCCAAAATCGCCTTCATTAGTGGGCGCGACGTCTACGCGACTCCCACTGGCGCGGCGTATTAGGATTCTCTTGCCACATATCCGGTGGAGCAAGAGCAGCTAGCGCATCCTGCAAGATTGCTTAATCGCTACTTTTTAAAAGGCTCATGAGGTAAAATGATGGGCTACGGGGAACGTTATAGGTTACCGGTGATTTCTAGCGAACAAACGAAAAATGTTCTTGTCCGACGCGCCTTTTTTTCCTTTGGAAAAAGCGGTTGTGGTCAACATGTGAAGTACCATGTCCTTGCGCTAAGGTTAATGTATACCTTGAACAGTGACTTCTTTTTACAGGGACAGGTTCCTCTAATAACCCTACATAATACTCTTGTTCAGGCTCAGCAATTCCTTGGATCCCGCTCAGAGGGAGCGTCTTGCTGCCAATCAAGCGATCCTCGATCGACAAACCGAAGAGCTGAGGCAACTGGGGGTATTGTAAAAAGCAAAACCTATTCCAGTTTAATTATTTATACAGATTTACGTCCTCGCAAGAAGTGTTTATTGCCAAAAGTTTGATTGTACTGATACGGACTTTCTTCGACTACATTCCCATACGCCCTTTTTTTTTATTGGGGCTTGAATTGTGAACAGTTCAATCGAAATCAGTTTCCAAAATGAGCCAAGCGCGAAGGGCTGAGAACATCCATACACAGCGAAGATTGTGTTTAATATTGCTGAGAGTTGTAAACTTTTTATTGATTGCTCCAAACCATCTATACGTGTCTTGCTGATATATTATATATTTTTTATATTATTGATGTTGCGATGTGACATTATTGAGATGATCATATCTCAAAAATAATTGCTTATTTGAATAAAAGTTTGTGTTCGTTGTTGATAACCATGGCATTTGCAACACTGGGCGACGATGGTTCAGTAATCACCACTCCATCGCATTTCCCTCAATCTAAAACCCTCTTTTGCTAGTCACGCTGCTTCTGCGGAGGAGAAAAAAGGATGCTCACTGGAGTCATTGCAAGTTAGATGTGTTGTGAGCAGAACCTCCGTCCTTGGATGGAAACCAAGTTAGGGTAGGTGCTCTATTCATACCCAGTCGAACAGCCTGCTGGTTCGGTTTCACCAATCTAGCGTCCTTCTGACTTTTGTTGTGTTAGGATACACAGTTGCTGCCGCAGAACTCCCATCAGCTCGAATTGTCAACGCTCCCCTCATACCTATTACTGTTACCAGTAATTCATGCGGTCGTGGTACAAAGCATTCAATGCGCGGATGAGAGATATGTCAGGCAGTTACCTTGTTTCTCAAAAAAAGAACGAAAGAGGGAATGCAAGAGGAAGGCGAAGGCAGGCCGATGACAAAAAGCGCCGGCGATCCGTCTGGTATCATATGTTTCTACGGCGATCAATGGAAATGGAAAGAAAGTGATGTTTAGGATCAATAACACAAATAACTATGGGAGACGGGCAAGAGAATCGTAATTTGTTGCTCCGCCACGCGCGGCGATGGGCGCGGCGTTTTCTCAGCTCGTGTTAACCTGTCGACTGGAGCACCGGACTTTATGTAGCTCTCATCGTAGACATTCATGAATATTTTCGGTTCCGAATTGCCTGTTGTCGCGATCTGCTACCCCCTGGCAACCGAATCCGGCCAATTCGTGCCCAGGTGCGACGTTCCCGCAAAGCCCCAGCAGGCCGGTGAATTACGATTCTCTTGTCGCATACCCAATAATTATGTATTCCTCTGGGAGTGCTTTCAAACCGATCAACGAATTTCGGACTCTTGGCCACCTAACTCGGCGCATGCTGTGTCCACTCTGGAATAGCCTTCCCATCTGCTCCGCCTAACCGCTGCTCCCTTTCATTCACAATAGTGTGATTGTCTTTCGGGCTCTATGTAATATCCTGACGGCAGTTCCCTACCCAGTTCATTAACACTTTATTCGCCTATCGCCCGGCAGGATGCCTTCCTCAAGAGCCTGTGAAGGTATAAAGCGTGGTTCTTGGTTTGTCGAGACCACTCAAACATTAAGGGGCCAAAGAAGATTTAATCATGCCAGTCTTAGGAAGGTTCGCTCATCGTTCTCCGCGCCTCTAGCTGTTATGGTAAGCAATAGATATGTCTACATGCTTTTTCATGTCCTCCTCCTCTCACCTGCTACATCTTGGTTGCACTCCTGGAAAGCAGTTGTCCTGGAGAAGTCAACTGTCGGCCCTTACTACGCGTAGCCGCTTCTTACCTTTCCAACCGCCTCGACAAAATGGCTTTGAGCTGACCTTACCGTTTTCGAGTGGAATCGTGTGTAATGCAGGGACAAATATGCATTTAGGCCGACAAATGGGCGCACCTCCTCGTTGTCCCTGTCCTAAACTGTGGCAGAAGCCAGCAAATCAGGGTTTTCAACTCACTGTTTTTCCGTGGAGCAGCATATATCAAATTACTTTCCATAGGGCAGACCTGCAGGATGCGCCCAACACCTACACGTTTAGAGAGAAACTAAAGAAGGTTGACTCGTTGACACTGCTAAGCATTTGGGATTCCTGAAACCAGCAGTTTAGTGAAGTCTCTCCTCGGTTGTTTTGTGTTACCGAATTTTGTTTTTTTAGTAATTGTATTGTTGTTTGTTCTATGACTCGAAGCTTATCGCTTGCACTGTTTAGCGCACCTATGCGTGCATGATAAACAAATTAATTATGGCCAGCAACAACTCATTGACACCTATTATTGGACGAGTTTGCCCGCTCAAAGATGGTGCAGACATTTCGACTTTCTGTTATCACCACTTCGATTGAGCAGCCTTATGCTCATCATTTGTTCTGGCCATTTGTAACTTTGACTTTTTCTGCACCTTCTGGTGTACGCGAAGCCCTCTTATCAACAAGGGAAGATTACAACGAAGTATGTTGAAAAGAGCACGTCTGGCGCTATTATGTTTCACGATAAGAGAAACTTGTCATCAATCGCCTGCGAGACCGGCAAGATTGCTATCAGCCAGAGCAACTAAAGACGTTAAAGGTTTCGCACGATAGTGTTCTGAGGAATGCATTGATGACTACTAGGGCTACGATACGACGCATCGAGCTGTCATAAGGGCTCCAGTGGTCTCTCTTTCAGCACCGTAAACATTATACATTACATTGGAATGGCAACAATGATCCCACAGTTTCCAAAAAAATTATTTGAAACTCCTTGTTGGCTCATAAGCACGTGCAGCGGTGATCCCAACAAATGATATGGCATGTGACGCGGTGCGTAATGGAGAGCAGCCAGAGCACCCTTCCTCAACGAATGATGCATCCTGGGGAGTCTGATCTGGCGCGCTCCAAGCCATGCCTGCTATAGGGCGCTCTACCGTTCTCAGGGATGATCATGACTGTATATCCCTATGAGGTGCCAGAAGTGCAGAAATGACGAAATTATAAAACTCAGTACCGTTTGTTGAAAGCTAAAGATAAAATGATGGAGCTGCTGTCTGTTTATCAGTTGCTTATTGAGAATTTATCGACTTTTTCCAATATTATTGTGGACCTACAGAGCAGCTGCTCTCACAGCCCATCTCTACTGGCTCTGCACTTGCTGGTTAAGGTGTGTATTGCCATGGTATTGCCATAGGACTCTTCAACGATTACTGCTTTTTTGTTGGAACCTTATAAACAATTAGACCGACCTAGTATAACCTTATAAATTCAATTAGACCGACCTAGTATAAGACTACTAAGCAAGCGCATTATCTTGACGCGGAACGAACCTTCCGTAAGCTGACCTCCTTTGTTGGACATCTAACGCAAGTGTCCACTGAGGCATAACTTCCTACGGAGTAGCCCAAAAAACCTAGCAACGACCGTCCAATGCCAGTCCGGACACCCTCTCCACATCAAAAGAAATATTGCGGTATCCGCTCTAAAGTGAAAGTGCGAAAGGACTCCTCGAAGCTGGCGCGCGAAATTATTTTTTCAATCTCTCATCAAGCTACGTCTATATTTATAGTAGAGACGATCTTGTTCACTAAGAGGGAATCTATTGCCTTCTCAGCATGCCACAGAAGAACTCACCATTTTCATTAGTCTGGGGGGGGGTTGCGTGTATAAAGCACAGTAACTACTGTAAATATGCCACTTATAGTTAGTGATCTGAAGCGCCGTCTTGAAAACAGTCAACCATTATTACAAAAATGCTGATTCGTGAATAAAGGTCTCGACCCCATGCGGGACTCGGAGCCCCTCTTCCTACGCCACCAGGACCACACTTGCCCTCTGTGCTTAGTGGTTTTTGTGCCGTAACCGCCTTATAGCCTTGAGTGGGAGCGGCCCTGGTGGTGTAACGGATAGCGTGCACTCGCCCGGTAAGCGTGAAGGCGCGGGTTCCGCTCCCACCCTACGGGGCAGGACTATTGACCCCAGCAGAGGATTGTTGTGATTCCGGAGCGCACACTACGGCACTTGACAGCAGTTATCATATTATCGGCTGTGCTCTTGAGCAACGTCCAACTGTGAGAATGGCTCAACTGGTGCGGAGGGCGACCGCACCATCTCAGAGGTGGTGTACAGGTTCACCTGTTGCAGCTGCGGGAATAAGAGTATCGGGGAAACATTCAGCTGTTGCTCAAAAGGGAAAGAATCGCCTGGAGGTCAAGGAGAAGTCGTAGAGGGGTCAATTTTGGGGTCGGGGCAAGGATAGCACTCTTCTGCACATAAAATCATCGAGGCATTTTCGATTATGTCAGCAATTCAGAAGAGAACGGACGCTTTGTAGTATCACTTTAGCGTGGAAAAGGAGGTCTCATATGATTACTGGCGTGGTTCGGCTTGGTAGGGGCATTTTATTGGTCACCATCAATCATAGTCTCAGAATCTTTGTCGGTCGCGTAGCCTTCCCAATCCTTGCTTTTTTTTTCTTCCTAGTTCCTTTTTCTCCTCCGTTCCTTCTCTCTTTCCTCTTCCTTTTCCATGTCCCTCCAACTGCTGTGTCAGTAGATGAGATTAGGAAATACCTCTGGACTCCCGCAGC
>MU913727.1:7181-27584 GCA_036418165.1 Cooperia oncophora | reverse complement strand
TACGGTGGTTACCTCGAGGCGAACTCCCATAGAAAAATCGATTAGACCATTTGACTTGAATTCGAAAACGATAAAGATTTTGATCTGACCAATAATACGCATTGCATACGGTTGGTGGACATCTGCAGTAGCTGAATGTACGAGACCAAAGGTGGGGCAGGGCGTGTTGGTTTTCCATCATCAGAAGTTCTCGCTGCAACTTGACAAAAGTCGGAACTTTTAGTATGTTTAGTTGACAAGAACTTGAGTGTGAAACCTTGATGAGGCCTCCACAGACTACGTTTCGGTCGAAACAGTTTGGTACTTCTAACCAATAAACATCGAAGGGTAAAGGACCCACCAATATCGAAAAGCATAAAAGCTAACAGAAGTGATCGTTGAACTCGCTGCTCCATCAGCGCACGCCCTTATTGCCCGGGCAAAGTATTGCTCTGGAACTTCACTACGAATTTGGAGAATCGCACCATTCCCAGTGATCACTTGCCATGGTGAACTGATATTGGAATGGAAGCGGCACCTTATAAAAAAAAACAATCCTACTATATATAATCCGCCAAGTTTGTCTGTTGGTGTGTGTTAATGTGGTGTTTTGACGCGGAAATTCATCTTTTAAGAGCGATAGAGCCGCTCAACTTAATAAGTGATCTATGGGAGTCGGGCACGAACGACTAATGGTAAGGATGGCAGGAGTGAATAGCCGTTGATCAAGGATAGCCATATAAGGAGCCTTAGAAGGCAAGGGTCACTAAATACATAGCGCGGGCCACAGCAACGACGAGGCGTTGGTTCCAAGAAGTAAGATAGGGGACAGGATGGGACAACTTATGGGTCGAGGCAGGGAGTGATAAGCAGTTGATAAGATACCACAAGGAGCCTCAGAAGGTAAGGGTCGAATTCACAACGGGCGTCACAGCAGCGGTAGAACGTTGGTTCCAAGAAGTAAGATAGAGGGCAGGATGGGGACATTTTTGTGGGTGGCAGGAAGTGATAACTTGATGAGATACCACAAGGACCTTCAGAAAGGGAAGTTCACTAACACCATAGTGCGCGTCACAAGCACGGTAGAACGTTGTTTTCAAGAAGTAATATGGGGCAGGATGGGAACATTATTGGTGGGTAGCAGGACGTGATAACAGCCGATAAAATTACCACAGGGGCCCACTTCAGGAAGGCCTCAAAATTCAATGCAAGAGTCGGAGCAACAACGGGGAGCTGCATTCTTACTCTGCTTGCGACTGAACTTGACCACCGTGACCCAAGAAGTAATGAGCCATACCTTAGACCCGAGATGTTTCTATCCCTTACCATTAGCGAAGTAGTCGGAAATGATCTGACCGCTAAACTCTCGAGTACCACCCGGAAGTAAAAACCTAAAGTTGCTTGCCAGTGAGGACTGATAAGAGTCACCAATAGACAGATATGTGAAAGCTGCTCACCGGAAGTGCTAGGATGTAAGAACATTTTACTATGATTCCGATATTGTGACCATTGAAACTCTTTCAACCGCTGAGCTGTCCCATTTATAGCGAATGGTGAGTGTTGTGATAAACACCTTAGGTTGGCATTTGTTGCATTAAAGAGGAAAATATGGAATGAACATGAGGCCGTGTTTTATCAAGGAATTGTAATTAAGGTGACAGTGTACCGGGGCAACCGGTAAAAATTCTGCCAGTTGATACAGAAGCATAGGTTTAAACCATTCGCGCCAGTAATGCGGCGTCAGTCAAACTGGTAGAATAGATATAGGGCAAAATTCAGATTACCGATAGTATCATGATGAAGGGCGGAAATGCCCATAAAGTAATTATCCCTCCAAGTGATAGGGCGTGTGAAGGGCGTGGACTGGAGCGCAGTCAAGGCCAGACTTTCCCGCCTGTTGGTGTGGACAAACCAGGGAGCCGACTGCTGACAGCTCACCACCAAGCCTCCACCCTACTGCACCATTACAAACTTTACCTGCTCATAAGTTGCTTGTGAAATGCAGGTTGCAGTTTTGCTATCTATATTTGTAAATAATCTTATAGACTCTACCTAGGTCTCCATTCAAAGTTCTTGAACATAGCTGTCTGTATAGTTATGTGTCCACTACATAACAACAGGTTAAAGAAAATGAACGTTTCGTGGAAATTCAGTTTCACATAAGTTCATAGTGTAAATAACCCAAACCTGTTCAGAACAGTCTCCTCGTTTTCGAAGTGTTTTGATCAATTGTTCGGATTCGTCAGTTACCTTACTTTATTGCTGATTGATAATAACTATCCTTGACGTCGAAATTCCACTTCTTTGGTCACCTGATACACGCCTTCTTAATGTGTCAGCTTTTCCTAACACTTGAAGGGTGCCCATTTCTCGGCGACTTTCCCTGCTTCGCAGGTGAAAGGTA
Organism: Cooperia oncophora; assembly: GCA_036418165.1. Lineage (NCBI taxonomy): Eukaryota > Metazoa > Nematoda > Chromadorea > Rhabditida > Trichostrongylidae > Cooperia > Cooperia oncophora. The sequence goes on along the minus strand of MU913727.1, from coordinate 25,201 downwards.
GTGAAAGTTGTCGAAAACTGTGAATCGTCACTGACATCGCCACTCTCTTTTGACGGGAATTGTACTGCACTTCAACTCTCATATGGAAGGTTAATATGCTAGGCAGAAAAAAAGAGTTTCAGAATCGCATTCATTCATGAGGGAGGGAGCGGTAGGTGGCGCCACTCACCATGCACACGACCCGCAGTCGAATCTCTGACGCCTCCCCGCATGTCAAAAAGGTTTCCACTCCTCCAGGTTCGATTGCATGATACGGTTGTCCTCTGGCCGATGAAAACATTGACTTGCACTTCAGCTATTCCTCAGAAGTCGCTGTAAGCAAGAACTACACATTCAAGCCCGCTGTGTTCTGAATGCACACTTTGAAGACAAACTGTACAATAATGCATGAGGGCAGTCCTCGCATTAGTGTCAGCTGCAGTAGCATACCGTCATCTGCTCTCAGGCGTCCACGGAAAGAGGCTAGTGGGTTGTCATACATGGATGCCGTTCCTCGATCGCGTGCACTATCTCTCTAACTACAGCACTCAGGTCGAATTCTGCAGCGAGCATAGTCAGAAGTCGATAACAACCAAAAATGGGAAGGCCATAGACGAGTAAAGCATTTTGATGAGGACAGAACCCGCGCTCGAGTAACTCGTGATCGACCTTCCTTGTGCAAGCAGTTTGGCCAAGACTTAGAGATTGTCCCACTTTAGCGACTCCACAGCAAGTGGGGAGTGCTTACAGCTGTGTTCTAGTTCTGACGCCCTCTTCGACCGTCTCGCAGTAGCGCTCAAGTTGGTGGTTGTGTTGGAGTGGTTCGAGTTTGCCGGGCATAAATACGACTTGCGTGCCTGCCCATTTTTGCCGACGACCGCGCTAGTCCTCATACGTAGTTCTGTTCTCCTTCGCAACGTTTTTCTTCATTAGACGCTTTTAGTCCTGGACTGTGCGAAAAAGCGATTCGTGAGCCAGGCGTTGCACAGAGACCGAGCGACCATCAAGTCTGGAGATCGTGCAATGAGGCTATATTATGACTGTCAGATTGTCGATTTTGTTTATAGTGGTCGTGAATATTTTTTTTGCTTTTCTCTTCTTTGGATGATCACTGGTTCATAACTGAACAGCACCCACCATGATTGATAGCAGGAACCGTCCTCAAGGGTTAAGCGTATAGCCGTGCGGGAGCGCAGGCGGAGTGGGGAGGTGGCACTTGCGTATCACTCTTATTGCTTCCTTCTAGTTGCTTTCTTTTATTACATATGCATGACTATATAAATATATTAGTATGAATAAACAAATATAATATGAAATTTTTTCTTCAAAGCATCTCCATATTTATAAATTACTTCTTCAAGATTTCGCAAACCATAGCGCTCACTTCTATGCCTTGCTGTTGTCGATTTTGGTAACGCTTCAACCGAAGGTCTCAAAAAAGTAAAGGTTCTGCATGCTTGCCTCATCTTGCTTCAACCAGTCTATAATTCGTCGGTCTATAGTTCGTCATCTCTCTAAAGTTTCACCGTTCAGCAAAACAACATCGCTGATTCGTTTTCATTAAAAGTCATATTGAAATGAGTTCTCGTTTGGCACGTCCACCATTTGCGATTTCTGGTCTTCAGCGGTCTTGAACCTGTTTTCGTTTATCGTGTGGTCAAATTACAGAAAAAGATTATAAGTAGGTGTCAGCTCACGTCCTGAATCTGCTGGTGTCCGAAGCTTCTCACTTTAGAACTTCACTTATCACATTGCGTCATTTTCTTTCATATTATAAAATAAAACTGGAATGGGAGAAAGTCAGCCTTGCGAGCGTGGTCCATTTTTCATTCAAGCTACTCCTGTTAATTGTCGTGACAGATCAAAAACTCTTCGCTTGACCGCAATCCAAGTTTGAGCGTCACTGTGGCGCATCTGTCTCGCACACTGTTTGTCAAACAAAATGTGTTGATTGTGAGCAACGCCCTTCTTATTTTTAAAAATTGTTATGTTTCAGTGATGAGAGAGTGACTGGGTCCTCATAAGGATATCTTTCGCCATAGGTAGAGATTTCAGACTCTCACAGAGTGAACAGTATTTGACTAAAGAGGATGAAATTATCGAATTCTCGTTAGTATTCACGATATGAAGAACTCTGTTCACTCTGAGATTTTACGCTATCTTGAACTGTTCCGAACTGAAGTCGTCTCTACCTTGAAGCATGCTGTGTTCGAGCTCTCCTGGAAGGCACTACTATCAAGCTGGGGACAATAAACAAAATTTGAAGTTTTTCAAGCCCTAAACTGAATTTTCATAAGAAACTATTAAAGGTACTAAACGAAACTGTACTCAAGGAGAGGGGAGAGGTGCAGAAGAGGCAAAATGAACTTGCCTTTGGCAGCCCTGCTCTACCAATTGTGGTCGGTTAGTGATTGATTAAGAAACGAAACAACCAGCGGCGAAAACGCCGCAAAAGCGTTCTAGAGTCGTTAGAGCTTTTTACGTTCTACGAACCCGTTTTACTTCTCGAACAATGCATTTCCTAGGAAACACTTAGAAACTTTTAAGTATAGGATTTGTCAGGACAAAGACCTGGTCCATAGGACAGTTTGTCAATAACTTTGCAGCCAAGGTCGCTCAGAATTTTCCAACACATTTCGAAAAAAAATGGTAAAGTCGCCTTCTACCCGCATTTTTCTTGAACATAAAGTTTTTTGAAAGACCAAGGAAAATTCCGCCAAAGAGATCAATATACTAGTTGCAAACAATGACCCAAGCTATAAAAGGAAGAAAGATAAGATTTCGACTCTGCTCACTTCGCCACCAACCTGAGGTGAGGCCTCTGGGTAAGGGACACTTGAGGAGTGAGGCGCTAATTGCCACGAATTCTTCCGTTTGACTTTCCCGTAATACGTTCGCGCTGAAAAGTTTTTTCCCGCTCTCTACATTGTAAATAAGTGATCTTTGAAGGCAATCTGTACATTCACCTCCTAAGCAGGTCCCTTCCAAGTACGATGTGACTGGGTCACAACTGCAATAGTGTGCCACATTCGTTTCAAAGATGCATGAGCACTGAGCTGGACAAAGGCAGTGTTGTTTGGTGGCAGTCTCGTCATGCCAGCCCGCCGCTATCTCAAGGAGCAGCAGCTCGAAGTCAATACAAAGTCCGCAGCGAAACATGCTTCGATGTAGAGATCAATTCCAGAAGTGTGACGGCGCAGGATCAAACTTACTCTAGCGTGTTGGTCATGGGTTAGTCGTGTGGCTAGTCCGTGGCGGACTGGAGTTATGAACGGCGCCCAGTGGCTGGTCACCCAGAGCTCTGTCCAGTATACTTTTTGAGGGGCGGAGAATGGGCACGCTGCACAGTCGCGCTGTACACCGTTCACCTCGCACATATGACGACTAGGATCCGCGGAGGGCAAGGTAATCCATACAGTTATCCGTTTTGTCTGGAGGAAGATAATTGATGCTGCCATACGGAACATTCGGAGGATGTAGCCGCTCTCAAAAGCTAGAACGTGAGGTTGTTCTGCTGACCATGAGGCTTCTGGATTTGTGAGCAGCTGTTTTTGTCGAACTAACAACCACTTGAGGGTGCTCAGATGGCTGGGTGCAGCAGGAAGCGCAAGGCATTCGACCCTCAGAATCGGTGAGTCTTTAAGTGGGTCGCTAACTCGGTCCACACTACCTCAGCAGAGACACCTAAGTACGAGATACTTAGTTGCGTGTGGTTTATCAAACTGAACAGAGGTGTGTGACTGTAACCGTTTTCCCTTACAAAGGAAAATACAGCGTGGTGGATATTCTGACAAACTGATAATTGGAATGATTTCAACTCCCCACGGAGTTTTGGATGGAGACCTGGGCAATCGCCTGGTCGTCGAATGCTCATTACCAAAATGCAACTTGAAGGTGAGATTCAACTTCGAATTTGGTGCACTGTATCCCTCAAACCCCCTATAGCCTCCTCGAGAATTTGAAGTTTGGACCAAAACTTCAATAAAGTGTAACTTATAGGTCCTTGGAAGTCAAGGAAGAAAAGTGACTTTTTTGTTGCCCCCCCCCCTGTATTCAAGGAGAACGCTTTCAAGATCAACGGGTGCAATATTCCGAAAGTTAAACTACTCCTGGAGGCAGCAATTCAGTGGATGCGGTGTTTCATGATGGTTTGGCGCCAGCGCCTGGTTGTGACACACCTTACACACGTTTTCTATGAACCGGACCTGATATTCACATTGAGGGGGTCAAACTGCCCCAGGGACAAGTTTCTGGTCAAATTGAAATTCTGGACCGAATCGAATTGTCAGAGAGGTTTAAGCGTCGCAAGGTTTATACAGCGACCAATTCTATATTTAATCTCTCAAGTCATATACTTAGTCTAGTCACTCTGCTGGGTCGTTAATTCGTAGAAATTTCAAAATTAGTGTGAAAGCTGTTATTAGGGTCAAGGATGCTGCACTGACGGAGAGCAAACCCCGCAGGTAGTACATTCGAAGTGGAACCGTTACCACTAGGCCACGGTGGAACTGGGCGACGATGGATCAGGAGCATTTACGAGCCAAAACAGAATTTTCTCAAACTTTAACTACCCAAAACTCGTCTGTGAGCACTCTTATTCAGGTAGCACTCTATCTACATATTCCTAACCAGCATTCGAGGCTCTATTAATGTATCTAGGTGTCAACTCAAAGTTCTATGGATATTTGAAAGCATCCCCTGTGAGATCGACCCCTTTGACGTTACCTTTCCGCTTCCCTTCGTAGCGCCTTATATTCGATTGGTACGGGTCGCCCGTTATGCATGAGCGATTGAATTCAACGTGTTCTACTTCTAGGAGTTTTCGCTAAATACTCGAAAGCCCATAGGCCCGCTTTGAGATATTCGGTATTAAACTATTCTTTAGTCAACTGCATCCAATGGCGTGGGGAAGTGCAAGGGCACGATTTTGCGCTGCTGTTGGATGTCTCTCATCAAAAGCATCCTCTAGAAAGGAGTACAAAGCAGTAGTAGGAAACATGGTCTCATGGTCTCGAACCTCGATGGTTATCCTCTTTCAAAGGAGATCAAGGTCTGAGAGGTTTCTCCTTCTCGATAGGGAGGCTAAGTTCCTTCCAGCAATGTCGTTCCGGTCACTGCGCTGCACCAAAAATGAATATATTAGGTTGTTCGGAAATAAATGCGCGTTGAATTTGTCCATTTATTTCTCTCCTACTATAGAAGATTTTTTAAAGTTTTGTCTATTAGAAAGAGATTTTTATTGTGCATCTTTTGATATATTTTTGTCTATGTAGTAGTAATGGATAGTAATGGAGATTATCTTTTGAATTAATCTTGTTTAATTTCGTTTTTATAAAAAATTTTTAACTCAAACGCGCATTTCTTTCCGAACAACCTAATAGTCTCTCTTAGTGGTATAAACATGATCAAGTAAATGACTCCGCACGGTTTAAATCAAAGGACGAAACAACCAGCAAGCAAAGCTAGTATGAGGAAAGCTTCTTCTTTTTATCACTAATTTTCTGAATCTAGCAACAGAAGCTGGATAGCTAAGGACAAATTACGCAAAAGAAATGGCGAGAAATTTCACGGGTTATTCGCCGAACCTGGCTGGCTATAGTACCCACAAGAAACGAAGAATAGTGGAAAAAATAATGTCTAGATTGTATGGAGACAGCGAAGGACTCGATCACTAAAACGACCATTTCTAAAAGATAAGTTTTTTCCTTTAGACCAAAGAGACTCCCCCTCAGCGCCAAATAGCGTTCGTCGGTGAGATTCCCCCCATGCACGACACGGTTTTAAAAAAATAAGGAAGTAGCATAGTAAGCAAGCACACTAACAGGGCACAGCACACACAGGGCAACTCGTGCACCTGAAGCCCATCCGGCACCTGCAAATGTCCTTTGAGGTATACCATTTCGAACGATTTCTTGTCGCGTGCCGTGTTTACTTCTGTTATTGCGAAGCATCAAACCATGGTGGAACTAAAAGTCGGACAGCCACCGGCCAATCGTACTCATTTCATTTTCTTTTTTTTCTAGTTTTTGAACATCGCTCCATTTATTCCAAAAATTTCTCCTAAACTGTCTAAACTGAAGACAAACTAGTAAGCGGTGCTTGTACGACGATCCCAATATGTCAACATGTGTAATAATTGTGTTACTCGTTCATATTGAGATGTACCGTCATTGAGCAAATAAGGCTAGTCCCCCATCTGTGTTTATTCTCCGAGCCTTCGTCTTGCGTCACAATGAATCGTTTTTACAATGATATGTTCCAGATGTGGCTGTGGATACTTATAAGCTTCGCTACGATAGCATGTGATTGTAGTGGTAGGTTTCAGAATTATTGTGAAGCGTTGGTGAACAAAAAGCTGAGTCACCAAGATGTCGGTGTTAGGGTAAAGAAAGGAAGAAAGGATTCAATGAAATAGAAGCATAATAAAGACGGGGGGGGGGGGGGGGGGGGGGGGGGGGGGGGGGGGGGGGGGGGGGGGGGGGGGGGGGGGGGGGGGGGGGGGGGGGGGGGGGGGGGGGGGGGGGTATGTTATCCAAATATTCCACCTCGTGATCTCTTCGCGCGTGAGGCTCCTCAGCGATATTATTGAACAAACAGAAGAGGTGGAACGATAGAGAGTAAAAAACACGAGTCCAAGTAGTAGTCGAAATAGTCGAAATATGTTATAAGGCACGATTTGGCGGAAAACTGGTCGTCAGAAAAGCCTTAAAAACGCGGGGTTTCATGCGCGTTTTACCATCCCTCGATGCAACAGGTTGAAGTTTTGAGAAGAAAACATCGTGTTAATGCAAGCTACGTATGTGAGGGTCGAGATGCTTTAATGTGCTGCGACTAAGCCACTGAAATTTCGACCGTTTTCGAAAATGCTACTACAGATTCATAGCTTGTTACGAAGGGTTCGTAAAAAGGGAATCGAAGAAAGCACCGCTCTAGCGCCGTAGTCCATTCCTCTTCCGGTTTCTGCTGGCAAATCGCGGAAAAACGTGGGATTGGACTTTGTTATGATGAAGGAGGGTATTTTCGGATCTTTTGTTTTTACCTTGAAGGGTCACTGCGAGGACCTGAGGTTCCCTTTTATTTTTTTTATGCGCCAGCTGCATACGTAAGGAAACCTCAGCGACTCCCATTAGAGCATCTGCTGCGAATCCCACCAACTTGAGAGGAAGGTTGTTGTTGATAACCAGCGGTACGCCAAAGTTCCTCCAGTGCTCATAAAAGATAACAGTTCGCTGTGGTCATTTGCGCATTACTACAGAGTGGTGAGTGGTTACATCAGCCAGGGACGCTGAAAACTGTCATATTAGGCACTTTCCAATAGCGACGATCGGTTTTGCTTGCCGCTGACATGCATATCTTTTGAAGAAGCACTTCGGGATATAATAATCACCTAGACCAACACATGCTAATATAATAAGGCTTAAGAGAGCCTTTTGCTATTCAGAGTGAGATCAAATGGAGACTCTTTTACAGCTAGCATCGTCATTTCGGTTTCTTCCAGCATATTTACCTCGGCTTGCAGTACCCGAGATAAGCTTCTGAGCAATCGGAAACAACCAATTCAGCTATTAAACCTCATAGATAAGGAATCGACATGCTGAAAAAACCGTGAAGTTTCAAATCATAATCTTTGCTATTACCTCGGACGGCTGGAAGCGAGCGGTGTGAGCCTGTTCGTTGGAAGAAATGAGAGCTGTTTGTAAATTAGTAGTGCTTTTCACTGCTCTATCTTACTTTCGCACCCATTTCCCTAAAGATGTCAGCAGAAACTGACTGAATTACATTCACTGTACCAAGCAATGTTCAGGTCATTTCCTAATGACTGTTTTTCGCGCGTTGATGATGATGATGATGATGATGATTGATAAGATGTGCACGGCTTCAAAATCATATTATGAAGCTGTGCTTTCCACCAACACAGAAAAAAAGTACCAAAAAATGCTAGAAAGAGTGAGGAGCCGCCTTATCGGAAAAATGTCTCTAGAAGCAGTGAGGTCAAAGTACAATCAAATACCCGACCGCGAAGGGCAATCTAGCGTTAAGCACCACTAGCTCTTGGGAAGAAATTTTTAAGTCATGACGCTCGTTGAGATCCCTTGCTTTTACATTCACCAAATCTAATTGCTTCTACTTTCAACCAGATGAATCAGTTAATTAAGGGCTGCCTTACCGAGCAAGCATAATTTGTGATCACTGTAATCAGTCCTTTTGGAGTTACACTGAATGGCCCATTCAGGAGTGGCCACCGCTGAACTCATGGTCATAGGTGAGCCCTCTCAAAGTTGCATAATACACCGCAGTTATTATTTCCCATGTTCACTCCTTTCCAATTGTAGAATCTGCACTCAGAAACATCAATGTTCCCTTACATTCGCTCATATCTTAATAGAGGTTTACTTGTACTCCAACTTCAGCGAGCAGGTCTCACCCGTTTAAAGAACAACTACAATCACGACGGAGAATAACGATCACTAGGCAATCCAGTTAATGATCCGGAATTTTTCACCGTACTTTTGAGACACTGTTCTTTTTGGTTTCGAGTCAATTCAAAGTAGCAACGAGCACACGTTCTGCACTGTGGTTAAAATTTAGCCAAGCTTCAAAAGTTCAGAGAGGCCCAAGCGCAAGTCGAAATTAGCCTTCTGAACCTGAACCACCCAGATCAAAGTGTGCAGTTGGTGCCCACAATCGTCTGGTTGTGGAGAAAAGAGATCATTCCTGTTTCAAAGGTTCTCAATAGTCATCCGACAGCCCTATTCTGCGGTTTCGCCGCTGTAAGTTTCTGCAACGAAGTAATTCTTGCGCAATCTGAAAGGGTATTGACCGGCTGCACAAATCGTAACTGCTTTCATCGAATATCGGCCACAGACACTGGAATCCTCAAAAACGTTCGTGCTACAAAAAAATAAACAATTCAGCCCCCACGTAGGTGCTAAACTGGTACTTCGTAACTGTACTCGTATGAAGAGTTGATACAAATTTCAAAAAGTAGTCACGAAAGGAAACAGAAAACGTTTGCAGTCATGAATTCATGGATTACTTGTTTTACGAGCTTTACTTTCAGGTATCGTCCACCCCGTCTATGGGGTCGATCAGGTCATGCGCAAACGGTCGCGTCAGATCTGCTTATCCACCCATCACATCAAAGAGCTTACGATCGACGGGTGGCTGTCCAGCTCGCCGACGGCACGACCGTAATCGTTGACGTGTTTGAGCCACTCAAAATGTATAAGGTTCTCATTCCATTCACAAGAAAATTAATTCCGAACTGCTGATTGCATACCTTTCTAGAGTTGATTCTAGAGTAACCTCGACGTCATTTTGGTACTGATTCCGGGATTTCCCCCGAGCTGCAAGAGCAACTACATTCGAAGCTGCTTGTATTACGTTCAAGATCAAGGGTATGATTGTTGACATTTACGAATGGCTGTCTGCGATTACAAGAATTTTTCCTTTGTGTAACATATTTATTTTTCTCCTTTTTCATCTACGACTTCGAGATATAACTGGTTCACTAAATTTGTTTGATCTACAGGGGAGGGGCAAACGAAAGACACATTTTTGCACGACTTCTGAAGCGAAATAAGTTACACTTTATTGAATTCTGATTGGACATTTCACCATCAAATTCAACAACGCATTTCACACGATCACGAAACTCCGCCACAGCCTTCTGGATGAACGCCATCAAGAGATTCTGCCACGCGACCGTGATTCGAGGTCGTTGATTTCTCCGCCACTGTAGACCACCCTTCTAAGTTCCTCCGGAACCCGATAATTGAGGGGGTTCAGGTCTGACACACTTCGGATACTCTGTCTTCTTCAGGTGTTCAACGCCCTTCGATTCCATGTAGGCAAGATTTTTTTTCAGTTCCACCTGCTTGCACCCAATCCTGCAGTACGAAGTTTCAAAGACGGTACAGGCGACGACGTGAAGGCAGGATATTCTCCTCGAGCTGTCGATGTAACAGTCAGCGTTCACTTTCAGTCCGGGGTCCACGAAGAAAATATCGGTCTTCCCATTCCAGGAACTTCCGGTCCATACCATCAACCCGCGCCTTGGCGACTGCGGTGAAGATGATGTCCTGGACCGTAGCGACGTTGTCGGAGCTGCTCGATGTTGGAGGTCTTCCAGATCAAGAGTGCCGGTTCCAGGTAGCTGTCCATGGGTGACTCGATACAAGAAGTTTTGCAACTGTTTGGAGTGGCGTGAATTCCATAGGTCTTCTCAGTTTGGCTGCTGAATTACAAATGGCTTCATATTTTGGTGTACATGAAGGTTATGAAAGAGGGCCTGCTTCTGCTTATCGAGGAACATCTTGGGTATCTTCCGCTCTGGTATTCGTATCCACGTCTTCTCCCTGGGCTGCGTACTCTTTACTGATATGTGCCACGGGCAAAGTCTCTTTCAGTCCCCCCTGGCCTTTTAATATATTTCGTAGAGTGAAAGTGCCTCTACAGTGGGGTACAAGAGGCCACAGCCGTGGTGGCATAGTTCAGTGGAAGCTAGGTTAAGATACAGAAGTTGAGTGATCAATTCCTCGCTGCGCTAGGAGCTTTCCTTTTTCAGGAACGTCCAGTAAGTTTTACCATCACTGTTACATCTGTGTTCGCGGATGCCTAGTAAGAAACTTGGGCACGTCAGGGCTTTTGGCACTCCCACATTTTTGCGCCCAGCGACTGCCATATTCGGGTCAAACCACCCTTGAAATCGAATTCCTAGTTACGTTCAAAGTCTTGCCCTACGTCCGAGGAAGTGAGCACACGGCATTATCATCAAGTTCACCACCGATGACTGGCGTTCAATTGGAATTTGTCCTTCGTCATCAGGAAGCGAGACGAAGAGATGTTGTAGAAGGTAGATTGCCGGGAATGGTAAGGTGCACTACTTAGAGAATTCAGAGAGGCTGCAACTGGGACAAATGGGTTTGAACGCAAGATGGGCTTACGAGAGCAAAGCTTTCGCATGGTGTTCGGTGATGTAGACGGGGGTAAACGTAGGCCAGGTATTGCTTCATCCGGGAACTTAACTGAGCAAGCTAATTCAGAACTACACTGAAAGGCATATGGCACTAACTTGGAACGCGGTTCAAAGTCTTAACAGGGTATTATGTAGTGGGAAAACGGTGAAAAACGAAGTAAAACGGTCAAGAAGCTGCGAAGAAAAGCCGTCGTTATTCATGGTTCAGAAAGCAGTTTCGACGAATTTTCCGTTGGCATCGGGCCAATAACCGTTACGGTAGGTAGGCTCCACGTATGCACTCATATAAGCCTGCAGCACCGCGGCCGCTCCATTTTTCCATCGCTATACATTTTTCCTAATGGTTAGCAAATAAAGCAATGTGAGCATCAGTTACGGTCGTCCTATTTGGGGCCGGACACGGTGGGCGTTCGGGTCGGTATGTTGCAGCTTGATAGGACCTTATAAGGGTATCTTTATGGGGAAAAGGCGCTACGCAGCGCCTGCTCAGAGGAGCGGAATACCGTTCTGCCAAGCGTATTATTGACTCAAGAACGGCTGATTTGTCCTCCTTCGATAAGATGCTCGCCTGAGGTAAGTGGTTCTCGTTGAAGTATTATCACCGTCGATTATACGACCACCTGAGGTGCGAGAAGCGCCTGCTGTGGGGGCACAAAACAGATTGCCGTGAAATTAGGCACGATGGTGGCTAAGAAGAAAAAATTTTTCTTCCTCTCACCCCTCCCCTTTCTCTTCCTTTTTTTCTTCCTCTGCTTTGGACGAAATGACAGAGGCATGTTCCCATTTATTCCAGTTCATTAATCCGTCATTACGATCAGTAACCCGTGTGAATCATTGAGAGGCGTCAAAATAAAATATTTTAGATAGCAACGAAATAAGAGGCAGACCCCTAAATAGAAAGTAACTTGACATTCAACAAATCTTCAAATATTGCATTAATGCTGCCGGCTGACATATGATGTAAGTTTAAGAGGCATTCTATTTAGCTATAGATGCGTACTTCTGAATCACCTGGGCGATCTCCAAAACGTGAAATTGACAAGTAACAGAATTTTCTCTTACGGTGAGCGAACTTTCCAATTAAGTGAGTAATTATTAGGTTGGCGGGAAAGTTTTGTCACATTTTTTCAAAAGAATATTTATTACTCTATAGAGACATATTAGATCAAATGTAATCACCGTTGCGTTCGACTACTTCTTGCCAACGTCCAGGTAGCTTATGGATACCATCCCTCCAGAACTGAGCCTCACGCGAGGCAAAATACGATGCTAGCTCAACTTCGACCTGGGCACGGGTTTTGAACTTCTTCCCATCCAGGTAACGGGTTAGGTCGGAGAATAACCAGTAATCGGAAGGAGCGAGGTCTGGGCTGTACGGGGGATGAGGCAGAACTGTCCAGCCATATTGCACCAGCTCCGATTTGACACTTCGTGCTGTGTGCGGTCTGGCGTTGTCATGCTGGAAGTAGACTTTTCGGAGAGATCCCTCCCGTAAATCCACGATTTTCTTCAAATCTCTCAGCTGCTGCGTGTAGAGGTCAGCCGTGATGGCGACCCCCTCATCCAGTAGTTGCCAATGAACGGGACCCCGTACACCCCACCATACGGACAACAAAACCTTCTTCGGGTGCATCTCCTTCGGGGTCTCCTTGGGCTCTTCTCCAGGTCGAACCCACTGCGCTTTCCTGTGGAAGTTGTCGTAATAGATCCACTTCTCATCCCCAGTGATGAGATGGTCCAGCCACTTGTACCCTTTATGCATAGTCAGCAGGGTCAAACAAGCATCCACCCGGCGATCAAGGTCGGCAGGCTTGAGGCGGTGTGGCACAAAACGGCCCAGTTTTTTAGTTATTCCCAGCTTCTGCAATCCAGCTTCCACAGTGGAATGGTGAGTGTCAAGAGTGCTCGCCATATCCCTTGTGGATTGGAAGGGGTCCGATTTCAGTACGCGCCGTAGCTGCCTCATGTCCAGTTCTGATGGGCGTCCTGACCTGTCTTCGTCTTCAAGGCTGTAGTCCCCGGTCGTGAAGCGCTGGTACCACCGCAAGATCGTCCGATAACTGGGGGCATGCTCCTTATACACATCCCTTATTTTGGCTTCGGTAGCTGTCGCGTTCGATCCGGAGTGGAAGAAAAAAGGATGATGTGGCGCAGGTGCTCACGGTCTGGTACGAATTCGTGCTCCATTCTGTAGAAGGGGAGTGAAAAGTGAAACGGGCACTACTATTAGGATCAGCCTTACCTTGGCTATTACTGCTGCTATTATCGATTGGACGCTATCGATCTGAGGACTGATATGATAGGTTTAAAAAATGTGACAAAACTTTCCCGCCAACCTAATAGTATGGAAGCCGCATGAATACTGTGACATCTGATTGGAGTTTGTTTCAGGCAGCACTGACGAGTTGCATGCGGTTATGAACCAATTATTCCTCGACTACCCACTTTCACAATTTATTACTGTCGGCTTTTCGATGGGCGGCAACGTTAATACACGATTTCTTATGGAGGTCACAGAAAAGCAAAGGTATTTCCCAACCGTTCAAGCACATTTTGGAAGCTTTGTCACCCTCGACTCACCGAGTCGCTTTCTCCCAAAAATCGGGTCGCATGTCTGGCGACCTCGAGCCTGATGGCAAGGGCTTCATTAGTAGAGCTCTTAAGTACATGAGTCGCTTCTTGCTGCTGGGGTTCAGACCTACCTCGTTTACAGCCCTATGAAACTATACCCTTTAAATTCATTATTCAAATTTTGGGTGGAGTTGTCGCCGCACAACTTCTCAACTTACAACTTTTCACCCACACTACAAGAGACACACTGAAGTCTGAAAGCTACTTAGAAGTTCAAATTGTGGTGATTCCCGGTTCTTGGTCTGTTCTGAGAAAAAGACTAGTATGTATCTGCAGTGATTCCAGCCTCAAAAAACTGGTGTTTCCAGTCTCTAAAAAAACGGCACTATTCTCCTACTGTGTTTCCTCACTCGTTGTTTTTTCAGAGCATTATATTAAACTTTAACAAAATTATCTCCGAAACATCAAGACCGCATATGATTCCACTCCTATATATGGAACAGAGAGTTCTAAATAAATATTCACAAGTAACCTCTTCACCATGTACAGGGCTCATAAAGTATGAACACCGGTTTAAAACCAATCGTGCCATTCGGAGTCAGTGAAATAGTAACACGCTTCTTTGAGGATTCGCTCACGCAGAATGTGCTCATTTCGCTTGTCCTGTACCGCGGCCATCGAGAGCGCACCCCTACTTTGTTGCGCGGAATACTGCCTGAAGTTCGGGGTTGAAAAGGCGTGACACGCTTCAATGAGAGAAATTGTAGTGTGTGATTCTCTCTGAGCTTTTGGATGTCTAAAGACGCGATACGAAACTGCTGACGAGGGAGGGTCAACAGTGGACATTTGCAGTGAGGTGCATACCGCTGTACGCGCAGATACTGAGGCTCAAATCGAATTTCATGATTTGTGAAAAGATTCTCTGGAAGAAGTTACTAAGGGAATAGGGTAAGAATGGTAGGCTTCACTACTATTCTAGCAGCATAATCCTTCTATCTTCAACCCCAATTGGGAACCTTCACTAACGATAGGGCTTGGGTTCGGATCCTTGGTTTAGTTGTGTTTTTTTTTCTCAGAAACCTTCTCATAGAGACTCGGGGCGCAGAAAACACAGTGAAGTTCAAGTTGTAGAAGTTCATGAAGTAATTTTTTCTACCTGTTATCTTACTTGGCACCTCCAGGAGGCTGACCCAGCGATTGATTATTCGTTGCACGGGGAATCAACAAAATGTGAAAGTTAATTATTTTCCATAAGACGTCTTTTTTTACAAAGTTATCAAAATAAGTTATCGTTTCCAACGGCAGAGGGAACAGAGAACTTCGCACTCATGCTACACGATGTCCACCACTACAAATGAGAACCGAGTATTGTAGAGACGTTTCGATTTCGCTAGAACCTATACTAAGGTGTCCCGCTGATACCGAGATTCATACGTTCAACCAGTCTGCCTGGCGCGCATTACTGCGGCCTGACGTGATAAAGCAATGCCAGGCGATCTACTGCACTGAATGACGGTTAATGCCAATTTCTATTTATGTAAAAAATGAAAACTTGAGAATAAGAATAAGAAGTCTGGACTTTCAGAATGCTGCAACATAAATGTTCAACTCACAATAGGAGCACATTTGATTCTCAACCTTTAAATGGAGAATTCACTTCCTTTTGACACTAGAAAATCTTACGATAAAGGGCAAAGTTAGCTGAACTAAGCTTGGGGAATTATAAAGGAATGAAATGAAAATAACTTTTCTATCCTCAATAAATGATAAAATCTTATCGCTCGTCAATTATATCCATGTGATATCACCTCATGATTTGTTAGCGTGAAAGGTATAGAGCTTTGAAGAACAATGAAGACAGCAACGCCCCTTGTCAGCCTCTATAAGTTGTCATCCCTCTCAGTCACCCAACAGTAACGTTCCCGTCACATCTCCTACACCACCTACTAGAACGAACTTCCTACTATTACTGAGGGACGCTATGGTTCAAGCGAGGCTCGAGTTCTACTTCCCCTTATCAGATACTAACAGTTCCTAACACATCCTGCCACCCATCAATGATGCTGCTGTCCCTTAGTTTACACTATCTCGGAACCAACGCCCTCACTGCTGCTGTAACCCCCGCGGCAAATTCGGTGATCCGCATTTTCTTATGCGCCTTATCAGCCCTAGTCAGCTGCTATCACTTTCCGCCACTCACCACTGATGCTCGAGCTCTGCCCCTATATCACTACCTGCAACCAACGTTTCACTGATGCTATAACCAGGCCTATGATTTTGGCAACACTAAAGTGCCTCCCAGATTCACTTCAGAGAACCATGGAAACCAAAAGCACAGCTGCGTCCGAGGTTAAAACTGCTATCTCCGGGTATACACCAATAAAGCTACCTCTTGGAAACCAAAAAAAAACGTGAACGCTCGATCATATCCGATTCTACGGCTTTCCCAACTTTTCCCGTGGGGGATAGAAGCCATGGGAAGGATACCTTGTTGGGGGGGGAAAAATCTTTCTCAACGTCACTGAGGGAAGCGCGTGCGGTGGTATAATTTCATTTCAAGTGGCCTGACTGACCCATTGACCTTCCTTTGTGAGCCAGAAAGATACGTTAAGGTGGTACTTTGCTTGCATCATTGTTATCCTGTAGTTTCAGATGCCGTATACTTCTCGGCTTGAATATATGCCAGGGCTGTTCCCATATCAGCTGCGGGCACCTGTATGATGAGTGGGAAAATGGCGTTGCATTTACAACTTTTTTTTGACCGTCAAAGTGAAACGCCTTCTACGACGTCATTATGAACAGGTGGTTGCACCACACGTCGCCAGTGGTTCGATTGATGAGAAGGTAGGTGAACTGAGGATATGCCAGCTTTGAAGCAGTAAAGGTGAAAACATTGACAGACCCACGTCAGGCCGATGAGTCGGCAACCACCTTTTGCGTTTTCGCTTAGGTATCGATGACAATCTCTCCTCAGTTTCAGCGTCTCTGGTCAACTAACTCAATTGCAACCATGGACGAAGTCTATACTTGTCGGAGCGGCTGGATTCCGAAACCGCGACGAATACTACACTGCCTGCGAATCGTTGCCACATCTCCACAAAATTCGAATGCCAATGATTTTCCTGTTCGCCAAAGACGACCCTATAATCCCGAAATGTCTGTGGGAACCAGTGAAGGTGAAACATCATGTTTCAGTTCCGCTCCGTACTATAATAAAACTAGTTGACGGCCTCCCCAGACACTCGCCTCCTCTGCCGACAAGAACTTTCGGGCAAGGGGGTTGAATTATCGTTATAGAATTAGAGGGGCTGGAAATTGGAGTGCTGAAGCGCTAGTTAGAGTTTTTCGGCAGTTCCATTCCACTTCGTAGTTTCGGCTGGTACACCGCTATCGCTCGCATCTTACGATAGCACACTGAGCGGGTGAAAAATACGTGTGACGCCAGATCCTACGGCTAAATCAGGCACCTATCGTACTACTCGTTCCTGTCGCGTAGTTGACTTTCAAAAACACCCACACAAAAAAAACTTGAACGGTCTGATACTTCAGGCCTAATCTGCATCACTGTCACTGAGCCGCGAATTACTGCATATGCGTATTCATATGCTTGGAGCGATGGTCCCACTGTTGCTATGTCTTCTGTGCTTCTGCTCTGTCAACTAAGTGATCCCCTTCTAAGACCCTCGAGGGAACTCATCTATTGGCATTCCTGGCCGACAGCAAATCTCTCTCAAAGCTGATCCGCCAATAGTGAGATGATCGGTTTTGATTCAGTATGGAGCAGATTGATTCTGCTCTTCTAATCCAATTCTTTTCTTCAGGAATTTGCTTCTACTACTGAAGATATGGCCTTCATCATGACCAAGCATGGCGGTCATCTGGGTTTTATTGAAGGCGGATTTTTCTTACCAAATCCGTCTCATGGGTCAACCGATTCATTGTGGCCGTGGCTGATCAAGCCGTGAAAGTTTATGCTCAATGATTCAAGATACTCTCCTCTTTCCAGTCATATTAGATACTCAGAAATGGTGTCTTAAATAAATGTTCAATCTCAGCGCAAGTTATTATTGGAGAAATATCCACCATTCTCCACGCAGGAAATGAGATTGGAATGGAGGATATGTTATGGTACTGTTACAGAGGCCGAATTCGTGACTTTCTTCGCGATACAGTCCTAACACTTTCAATCCAGATTAGTGAGAGTCATATGATATTTCCCTTGGAAATGAGCTGATATCATTATAATACGACCAATTTACGTCCAAGCACATCCCTACCTTTCTTCGGTCTGACAGCAGCTCCTAGAGCATTTAGGAGATCTTTTTTGTCCTCCACCAGTCCACCTGCTATCAGTATTTGAGCCTCGGTATCCACTCTTTTTGAGAGCCAGACGGCCCTTGGCCGCACTATTACGATAGACTGTCACCCAAAGCTTTATTACTGTTCCGGCTCTGTGATTTCTTTCCACATCCTTCTTATGACGCCCACTTGT
>MU913726.1:27561-50146 GCA_036418165.1 Cooperia oncophora | reverse complement strand
TCCTTTTTCGTGAACACTCACCCTTTCAAGCTGGCCTTTGATGGATTGTTCTCCTTTTCCTTCACTAGAGACTCCAATTGAACTTTCAATTTGATGACCTTAACAACAGGGATAAACAATAGTAATGAACCCTGCAAACGATAGGGTGTGTGAAGGAGCGTGATCTGGATCGCAGCCGAACAATCCTTCCTGCCAATTGCTGGGACTCAGGATGGCATCCTGATGGGAGGCCTTAGGCAGCGCTCTAATCCACTCTCCATCACACGCCCTGTGGTTTGCAAGGATAATGACTGTATTTGCATAGGGCTAGCTGTTTCTTTCAGATAAAAGCCCTTATCCTCTTACTCATTTGACCCCACTGGGACTCAGAGCTTTTTTTGATGAATGTTATTTCCCAGTTTTCTATTTAGCGTACCTTTTGCAATTCTTCTGCTTTTTCCGACAATTCCTGTCTTGTTTTCTGGAGCTCCTTTTCCAACTTCGCTATCTTCTCCTTAAGCTCATCCACGTATTGAATACCATTGACTTTTTGCTGAAACATTAATAATCACTGGGACATGGGACTCTGGGATTCAGTGGGATTTTAATTAATTCATCATTTTCAAAATATATTATAAATACCATTCTATATCTCCTATTTTTCTCCTTGCACTCAGTCAGTTCTTTCATTGTATCTTGAAGATCTTGCTTCAATTTGGCTACCTGAAACAATAACACTGTAGCCCAAAGATCTTTACCAGCTGTAAATCGTGAAGTTACAAATCGTCGCACCAACCGACCTCAGGCAGCTTATCCGAGTTTGATGCTCTACCGCCGCTGACTGCACTTGACAGTTCTTCACGTAACCTCACAATTTCATCAGCCATTCTCTTTCGTTCTTCATGGAACCGGCCTTGCGCTATCGAGGCTTGCCGCTGTTCATGAGCTTCTGTGGCATCACGGAGCTGAATTGATTATTCGAATGTGGTTATTTTGTTGTGAAACCCAATATCAAATCGTCCGAAGTATAAGGTGGCGGGAAAGTTCTGTCATATTTTTTTGAAAATAGACTTTCTTTCTATAGAGATGAAAATATTAAGCATTGTTGCACCATTCTTGCCAGCTATGGTGTACCTCGTGTATGCCATCGCTACACTGTGCAATCCGACATGACGCACCTTCGACGTCATCTCGATTTGTACTTGGGCTCGGGTCCTTAAACTTTTCTGGTCCCTCTAGAATTAGTTCGGAAGACAATAAGCAGTTGGAGGGGGTAATGTCTAAGCTTCACGGGTGCAAAAGGAGAGAAATCCTGCTCTGATGACATGATGTTCCGTTCGATCATTTTCTAAGGATGTGGGCTACACTGTGATTTTGGAGGAAGCTGTGCGAACAAATCGTAAATCTTCTTTCTGATCAATGATTCTCTCCAGATCTTGCAGCTGCTTTTAGGGATTGAAAGTGGTGCAGCTTCTTCTTGCGCTATTTACAGCAACCGCAGCTCCCACAAGCTGAGTACACAAGAAGTTACAGACTTCAATTCTCTTCAAAATGGGTCTCCCGCCTTGAAGCGTTGGCGTCGTGGAAGACTGTGCGATGACTGGAGCATCGCCCCATGCCCCTTCTTCATTTTCGGCAGCTCTCATGCTCAAGCTCGGTGGCAGACGAAAGGCCTTTGAGGCAGGGGTTCAAAGGGTCGGTGCTGACGTTATAGGACGCAGTACCACAAAAGGAGTAGGAGAAAAGTAAGTACACTCTACTTCGCTGCGGACGGTTGGGCGTGTCAGCCAGTATGAGTGTGTCACCCTCTTTGAGCTGTTCTCTGCCTTCTTGTTGAAACGGGCATGCGACAAAAAGCAGTAGAAAACAAGTAATACGAAAGGTATGATACAGTATTGTCATTTGCTCGCTTGAACAACTCGTGGAGAACGAGTTTGGCACCGCGCCAAAACGCAGCCGCACGAATCAACGCCCAACCGTCCGTAATCGAACTACACTATAGTACCGATAGCAAGAGTATCACCTTGGGTATCAGTTTCCACTTTATCGACTACACGCCTTGAGGTTATGAGCAAGCATTTCAAGTTTTAGAAAATATGACAGAATTTCCCGGCAACTTTTCCGGATATACAAAATACCTGTCCTTGGAGATCTTCAATTTGACGAGTCAGCCGCATCTTCTCTCTAGGCCACTCTGACGATTGGGCATCCCTAAAGGTAGTATTCAGGGTTCCAACTGTGAAGCAATTGGAAAACCAAGAAATTGAGTCAAAGCCATAAGTATACTGACGACTCCAGTTTTGCTATGGTGTCCATTGCCTTTTTCAGCATCTTTCTTGTTTGTTTGCACGTTCCTCGAGCTCATCTTTTACTTTCTTCATGGACTTCAGCTCGTCCAAGGCGACACTAAGCTGGTTTCTGATGTCGCTTTCCTGAAAAATGATGGGTTCGTAGAAGAAATGCTTGGTGCTGGCTGTGAAAGTGGTTTACCTCCTGCTCACTGACTCGAGCTTCTTGAGCTTTCGCCATGTTTGAAAGTGTGTTCTTGTATCGCTCGACATCCTTTTGGGCTATAGATAGGTCGGTATCCAAGACAAGTACCTTATGTTGGCTACTTTTCACTTGTTCTTGCAGCTGTAATTGATCTATTGTTGAAGACATACTATGAAACAAGGTGGTATTTTCCTTTGGCGAAGCAAATCTCCAGCAAATACAGATGAAAAAACAACTTAAACAAAAACCACAGAGTTTAGATTGGTACTGACTTCGCCACCTACCATTGAAATCCTTGTATCTTTCTCATTAACCATCGAATCAACGTTAGCCGCGGAATGCTGTGTATTCTTCTTGTAGAGTGCGTATATCATCGCGCAATCGATCATTGTCCTCACTAATCTGTAATGTTCACTTCTTTTTCATAGCCTTAAGTGACGTCTGGATAGTAAAGGCTAGTGACCGCAAGAACACTGTAAGCCTACTGCGAGACAAAGGAAACTGCGTTACGCAGGGAAACTCTTGGAAGCCAAGGATGGTGGCATTTTGCGGAGGGGAGGGGGCTCGCTATGGGTCGAGAATTTTTTCGACTGTTAGTAGTCACAGGAATAACGACTACACGTGTGTTCAAAGTGTGCTGGCGTGGAAAGTAAGAGCCTAGCTTCCTGCCCCTTCTGATCCACAGAAGCTGAATGTCCTTGCATAGTTGTGGACCAAGATTACGCGCTCACAGAGGCGTTTGGAATGCTTCGCTGATCACGAACTGGCAAAATGCAAGACATACCAACCTTAGCTTGAGCCGCTTCAGCTGCCTTCCTTGCATTCTTTGCTTTTATAGCCTCGCACTGTATCTGATTTATTTCATCCCTCAATGCATTCACCCTTGACGACAACATTTCCACATTCTCTGTCTTGAGGTTGAGTCGATTTGTGAGCTCCTTCTTTTCTCTTGATAGGCGTTCCATCTGATACAAAATATGTTGGAGAACATCGACGGCACAACTTTGCAGATTAACTTTAAGGATTTAACATGTAGCTTTTTCCCCAGTGAGAAAGCTCGTGGTCGTTTTCTATACTACTTAACCGCTGAAAATGCTGCCAAGCTTACTAATATGGATAGGAATCTTTGTGAACATTATGGATTTATAAAGCTGTGGATGATGGGGCGTGTCAGTGAGGCAGGTTGGCGCGCCGCCAGCTCGTTCTCCACCAGTTGGTAAAGCGGGTAAGCGACAACAGTTGGTAGGAAACGAATGATACGGAAGATATGATACAGTCTTGTCGCTTGCCGAAAGATAAAAGGAAATAAGCGGCTTGTCGTCGCGCTAAACCCATCTACCCTGACACGCTCCATCATGCGCGGCGAACTAGACTGTATGCGCAGCATTCCAAGAAAGTAGCGCTTCTGTGATTCACACTGCCCATGATTTTCGATATTTCAATGAATATGCCTCGAAATTATGAACAGACGCTGTTTTTCTAGGAGAGTGGAGAAGTTTTTTGATGTATTTCAATCTACTTCACTCTGTTGTCTCGATTACGGGCTTACAGTTGAAGCGGTAACATTTTAACAACTCCGGCAGGCAGTTACGAATTAATCTCCTGAAAACCGTATTCTCACCGTTCTATTGCAAAGTTCGAGCTCGTCCTGATGAGCTTTCGCAATTTCCAAAGCCTTGCTTTTTCGTTCAATAACATCCTTCAACTCGGCAATTTCTTCCTTCAGCGACATAACTTCCTCTTCAAAACCAGGACCGGAATTCTTCTAAACATTAAAGCTGGCTGATTTACAAGCAGTCCTTTTTTTACAGTCTTTTTGTGATTAAAGACATTCATTTCTACAGAAGGGAATCTGCTTCAAACTAATCCAAGTATAATAAAAAAACTCAACAAATGTGTGGTGATTTTTGTACAAAGAAGTTGTTTGTTAAAGTTGGTCACGATTATTTGCGCATGAACGGTAAGGGCGCGTTCATACTTTGCGGCAATGTCTAGCAGCGTCCACCAGCGTCTAGGGGTGGAGAGTATGGGAGAAGTAGGAAGGTAGCAGACTCCTGGTGGAATTGCGACTTATGCAACCGCATCGTACAGCTGCTAAAGCACAGAATTATGCAATTTAGTGCATAGCATTGTAAGGTAGTACGGTGCGGTCGCACACGCCACAATTAACGACGCCCAGTCCAGCTGCCTACTCCCTTCCACTTCCCCATCTCTATCAGCAGGCTGTTGGCCTATTTCCCCACTCTCCATTCCTAAACGCTGGTGGACGCTGGCGTTTGCTAGATCAATATCCATAGTTCCCTAGTCGCGCAAAGTATGAACGCAGCCGAAAGCTTTCGAAAAAAATGCAGTATGCAGAATATACCAAATCCTACATGAAGATTTACCGCCTCAAATGTAACTGACATTAGAAGCAGCATTTCTCCACTTAAAGGTTCCTTTACGGGCACAAAACTATGGAAACTCAGTCTTTGGTAATAGTAACTTAGCAGGAAGTGACACACGGTACAGTCGAATTCCGTTCGATTCCCACCGGATCAACCGAGCTTTTCACTCATTCGGGTCTCTAGGTTGGTAAGCGACTCATTTGAGAACATAATAGCATCGTCAAATACATGAGTCAACCCTCCAATTTATTGAAAAGCCAAAACTCATCCAGAAACCGAATCTTGAATAGAAAAGCAATGCATTTCGCTCAAGTAGGTATTGTATCTAGGCCAACGCTTTACCCTTTCTAATCTTTGATGACTGTGACAGAGCGAACTAAGACGCGAATGTGAGCACCTACCAGTAGCATGTCGATCCGTGTAGTCAAGTCACTGTTGTCCTTGCGCAACTGCTGCAGCTCCTCTTCGTTTGCTTTCAATACTGCCGAATATCGTTCCTGGAACTCTTTCTCCAAAGATGCTCGCGTGTCGATCGCTAAACTGGTTGCTGCCTCTGTTTGGTCCTTGGATGCCGCCAAGGCTTCCTTCAACGATCTGATCTCATTTTCTTGCTCCAATGCTAAAGAATCCACATCTTTCGAAGCAGTGGCCTACAATGTTCAAGCGTTAGTTTTTAACTCATGAACATGAAATACCCTATTATTCTTACTGATAATTCCTCGATCTTCTTCAACAAGGTCACTTTCTCTTCCTTCCACCCTTTACTGATGTGGTTATAGTGCTCGCGGACTTCTTTTATAGCGGAGTCTGCCTGGCTCAGTTCTCCACGAAGACTTTCTATGAGAATTTGCTGCCTCTCAATTTCGTCATTACATGAGTCCAGGTCGCTCTGGAAATACTCCACCGCTTACAAGTGAGCATTACATTTGTGAGGCAATAAAAACGTGGAACTTGAGGAACAGTTTTTCTCCTAGTAAGCTGAGCATATGCTGATAACCACTGAAAAATCACCTTAGTTTGTGAAGCCGCTTTTCTCGATCTGCACAGCTCTTCATGGAGCTCATCAATCCGATGCAGCAATCGAGACCTGTCCTCGGGGTTTGTCTCCATTTCCGTAACTCTTGACTGAAAGGTATTACTTTATGGAAACATGTAAGGGAACATGGTTATTTGGGAGGGGATAGTTCCAAGTGCAAAGTGGGTAGGTCGACAGTCATAGAGGGTACCAATCCATCGTGTCGAATATGAGTGACAAAGAAGCCAGAAATTCGACGATTTTAGAGACTCAGCGATCTGGGAGACTGCAATTTGAGATGCTGCACGACGAGGAATACATATATATGCATTGGTCCGACGACTGTAGAGATTGAGCGAACTGGCGATTCGAAAGACTCGGCGATTCTGCGCTTTGGGAGATCATCGAGTCTCCCAAGTTGCCGAATCGCTGTACTTCCGAAACTGCCAGATCTCCGAATTTTCGTAACTGCTACCGGCGCTAATTGAAATTAATCCGCTCCTTTGGCAGGCAACCACCGGAAACACTGAGTCGCCCATATCGCCGAATCGCTTAATCTGCGGAGTAGCCAGATCGATACCTACACTTTCTTCGACACGCAATATCAGGTCGCCTATCCCAAAATGCTGAATCGCCCCAATCACGAAGTATGTCCCACGTATTTGAAACGTGAAATACATACGAGAGTCACGCGGCAGGCAGTACAATCCGTCACGCATGAGAAGAATCAGAGAATAGCGTGTGACTATGGTTACGGTTCTATGATGGGGTGAGTCAGTAAGGCTGAAATCGGCGCACCAGTTGTTGAAGAGGTAAGCGACAAAAATAGTGGAGAACGATTGTTATGTACGATATGATATGGTTGTCGCTTGCTCACTTCAACGACTTGTGGGAAACGGATTTGGCGCTGCGCCAAATCCTTTTCTCCTGACACGCCCCATCATTCGTAGCGAACAGGAATGTACATTCACTGCCACGAATGACGAGTGTGTAGTTTTTTTCGGCTCCCCAACATGGATCGCGGAAAGGATCCACCTATCAGCAGGGCAGGTTGGAGATCCCCAGCGAGGTCAAATTTGGTCGCTGGAGGGAGGGGGAACGGGCAACAGAATCGCTGCTTGCCGCTCCGCGGCGCGCGACGATGGGCGCGGAATTTTCTTGACTCGTGTTAACCTGTCGATTGGAGCACCGGACTTCATGTAGATGTCATGTAGTCATCGTAGACATTCATGACTATTTTCGGTTCTGAATTGCCTGTTGTCGCCATCTACTACCTGGAACCATCGTCATTTGCGGGCGCGACGTCGCACGCGACGCCCACCAGCGCGGTGAATTACGATTCTCTTGTCACATACCCGGAGTGAGGGCGACCTGCCAAAGAATGAAATTTTGAGGGGATCGTGCTCAGCACTTTTTCCATAAGGACAGGCGTCCTCTGCCCAGCAGTAATCCTACAGTATGCAAGCTTTTGCGGGAATTATAACATTAGGAGCATCCCCAAAATAATTATGATCTATGCTGCTTTATCAGCCTAGCTTTTGCCTTTTTTATGAACAAGAGAGTAGTTTAGTACCTTTAAAAAGGCGTTGCCTTCCCGTAACCTTGCAATTTCGTCATTGAGCATCGCGTTCTCACGTTCCACATTCTTTAGATTGTTCTGAAAAATATCCATCGAGTAAATCATTTTTCGAATTTATGAAAATGTCACCTCCAAAACCAGAGCTCCACTTTCTACTTCATGGAAACGAGCTACTGAAGCTTTCAGCGACTCAAAAGCATTGGAGAACTCTTCTTTTTGTTCCTGAATACAGTTGGGGTGGACCAGGAAAAAAACCGTTTTCAGAAGCTCAGTTTTCTGTATCAACATACCTCGAGCTCCTTGCAGCGTTTAGTCTTAGCAGATAGCTGTTCCGCAAGCGACTGGTTTCCTTTCTTCAGCGTAGCTACCTCATCAGAACGATCGATAGGGTATGGTTCGTAAGTCTAAAGAAATTGTAACAACGATGCGACATTTAGATGAACGAGTCTCTGCTAACATCGTGATGAAGCAGGCGCTAGCTGAAAGGTATATAACAAGACAATCGTAATATACCGCGCCGGAGGGAGTGACGTGTAAGGCCGCGCGGGACGGACGAGTTGTCCTGCCTGAGAGCCTGGATGCTTTATAAAGATGAGAAAATTCGATACAGCCCACTGTTCTTTGCTTGGATTCATATGAGCATCGCTGCTCCACTCGATAAAGTGGTGACGTCGAGAATTTGCTGTGCATGACTGCGCGACGTTACGTTAGCGGCCACGCGACAATTTACGATTGTCTTGTCCGTCTCCCGGTGGCAACTGGCGTCGCCTTTCTGGCGCTGTATGGGAAATATTCAATTCTTTCAATGGACGGCTCGATCAAACAACGTTGTTTCATGAAAACGCATGACAAAGTGTACATACTTGAACTTCCGTGTCCATCTTAGCAATCGATCGTCGCTCATTCGGTACGAATCTCGGTATCAAGAAGCAGTCTCCGGCATCTGGCTTCTCTTCCAGATCCATTCCAGCTGTATGAATTTTTTCGTCCTATAATACGGTGATCGTAAACAACGACAACACCTAACGACGACGTCCTAACATACGGTGACCCTTCGTAAACAGTCGACATCATCACGTTTCAAACTTTTGTGTTATTAAAAGAAAAATCGCTGGAGTTCGGCTTGAAGGGGGCATCGAATGGCACTCATCTGAAGACCACATCGTGAAAAGCTGTAAATTCTAGCCAAGGGAGCTCACTCGCACCATTTTAAAGCTTGACAGAAGTTCATAGGTCTTATCAAAATGAGACTATTATTTAGTATGAACTCACAAACGAACTGACGAAAGTGCTAAATGCCCCTTCAAGCCGAACAAGGCCGAAAAACCTGCACCACAAGTAGGTTAACATACCGATGCCTGTCCGCCGGTCTCTTCAATTTCACCTAAAACGCGTTCTCTCTTGCTTGGCGGTGAAAGGGACCCTCTTCTGCCCAGCAATAAGAGAGCGTTTCCAGGAGCCCATGTCTGTCGACGTGCTTTTCTGCTCTAAATTGTATTTAGTCCATTTCACTGAACTACAAATCATGGCTGAGTCCATTTATAAGGGACTCCATACAAAAGAAGCAGTGAATAAGCGCCGTAAACAAAACCTACAAGAACAGAAGCTGCTTCCGCTGTGCTTCTTCCATTGAGAATACCTTTCATCAATTCGGATAACTTCATTCTTTGCTCACGAATCCTTTCTTCTTCGTCGCTTTCTTTCTTCGTCTTCGTTTTCTGAAGAAAATTTCGTCATTAAACCCAACAGGAACAATGAGACTCCCGAACTGACATGACTAGCAGGTAGAGGGTGAACGAAGAGGGCACGTCGTACGTTGGGGGTAGTATTTGGCTTTGTGAAAAATGTTTTCGGTTGTTGTTTTCTCAGTTTTGACCGGTTCTTGGGCATTATACATTCCCCCCTCCCCACCCCAATTCCCGGGGAAAAACTACAGAATTTTCGCAAAAACTCTGGAAAACTGGTAGGAAGTCGGAAGACGGGAAGATGGTCGTAGGATGGGGAGGGAGGAGGAGGGAGGGGACGTGGTACCAGAAGAGGAACTTTTGCTCGTATTTTGCGAAACATTTCCCGAACAACAGGACGCGCCCTGTGAGTGAAGTGGGGCTCAAACTCACCGAGTCGCATTCGTAGTTGGTAAGAGAGGAATGCGTGCGGGAGAAAGCGCGGCTCAAGAAATGACAGACATGACAAAGGAGTGAATGAAAGCGACGATTTTGTTTAAAAACAATCCACTGCCAAAACTGGATAGCGATGGATTTAGCCCGGAGCACTGGTTCTCCTGAATCCTGGATTTTCTAGATCGAAGTACCCGAATGTGGTCAGCCCATGATTCGGCAGATTCGCGTATTCTCCCATTGCCAAAGTAGGAGCTCAACCGTAGGCCGCGTTCATAATTGGCGAATTAGGAGGCAACCCTGAGCGAGGGGTCGTTGAGTCTTTTAAGTAGACGGATCGCTTGATCTCCCAGATCGCCGGATCGCTCAATCTCCGCAGTCGCCAGATCCATACCTATACATTCCCTACCTTCCTCGTTGCACAATCTTTCAACTCGCCGAATCTAAGTATGAACGCGACCTTATGTATGGACCAATGGACCAATACCGTTGAATAACGGTTGTCAGGAAAGGAAAACGATTAGAAATGAAAAGTAATGGACAATGTTGAAAAGTTGACTAAATGACATACCTCAAGTTCTTGTTTAAGCAATTCAATTTCGCGTAGATATTTCGAAAGAAGTCCATCATCGTTCACTTCATTCACCACTGGTCTTGTCACGATCTTCTTTGCCAATTTAGCAAACTGGAACGAAAAAAGGTGATAAATCGAAGATTGGTGGAACCAGATATCCTTTACTGGAAAACCTTGAGTGTAGAGTTGGTCTCAGATATTGAGAATGGAGCCACACAGCAGATTATTACTGTCTTCGAATTTCCTCCAAGCGAAGGCTTCAATATCCTTGTCAACTTCGAGTCGCGGAATGGTATGAACTTTCTAGAAATAATCACAAGTTGTTCAAAATCTGATTTAGGCTCTAAATTCCCCTCCTGAACCAGAACTGCAAGCGAACTTACTGGTTGTCGGCAAGACTAGAGACCACTTTTGAAAGGGCAAGGAGTGACCTGTTTATGTTTGCACCCTCCTAAAAATGACTGCAAAAATGGTGGTGAAAAGAACTAGGTGCGAAAAATTACCTTCTGGCGTAATCCTTGGGTACCAGCTGCTGCCGCGTTTTCACTTCCAGCCAGATCAACAAGGTTCATGATCGAACATCTGGTAGCATTTCCACCAATTTTAACTAAACCGTAAAACTCAGGGGATATACACCATCAAAAAAAATTCGATGACGACAAGGATGCACAATGGGAACCTTCGCTCAAAGGTGCTTATGGTGTAACGTCAGGTTTGAAAGACACACGTGGTATACTAGGCAAACTTGAAGGGCACATGTGCGACTACCTGGTAGACAGACTTCCCCTCCTTCTCAGGGGGAGGCGTGCACGAATCCATAGCCAACCTATGGGTGCTACTCAAATCAAGGTAAAATTGCAACGACAGGGCACGCACTGCTGTTGGGGAGAAAATTTGCGAAACACGACTACTCCCCCCCCCCCACTCCCCATCCCACTTACCGTTCTCCTACATTCCCACAGTTTCACCCCTTTTTCTGGAGTTGTTTCCCGCGGAGGGAGGGTGGATAAGGGGTACATAGCGCACGTGAAACAGTAAAAGCCTGGAAAGGATAACAACAGAAGACATTCTTCACAAAAACAAGCATTACCCTTTGCTCTAAGGCATACTGTTCTTTCTGCTCGGCATATTTACCCTATATGTCGTTTTGGCACTATTTACCCTTTACTGCCCCAGTCATCCGAAATCAGGCCAGTTCCTGACCGACTTTTTTCTCCGTGGGCAGAATTTGCTGAAAACTTGGCTCCAGGGGTAGTTCGACCCGCTGAACACGAATATCGCATCCGCTTAACCCGAAACCTCCTGGCGCCCGCTCCCAGGGGTAGTTCGACCCGCTGAACACGAATATCGCATCCGCTTAACCCGAAACCTCCTGGCGCCCGCGCCACGGGCGCCATGAGAGTAGCTAAATGAGGAGCAAAGGGGCTTCCCAAGTTAATAGGTCAGTTTTGAAGACGTCACCACGAGAAACACTCAATTCCCACACGATTCCGTGGGAAATCCCATTTCCCACGAGCTTGCGTGTGAAAGCTGGGCGAGCGCGGGATTTTCGAAGAAGCGTTGGTCATGCATTTTTTCATGCAATATGGAAGTGGTATTCGTGATCAGGGGGTCAAACTACCCCTGGGAGCAAGTTTTCAGCGAATTTGGTGATTTCGAGTATTTTGGCGCCGGCGCCCGTGGCGCGGGCGCCAGGAGGTTTCGGGTCAAGCGGATGCGATATTCGTGTTCAGCGGGTCGAACTACCCCTGGAGCCAAGTTTTCAGCAAATTCTGCCCACGGAGAAAAAAGTCGGTCGGCCTGATTTCGGATGGCTGGGGCAGTAAAGGGTAAATAGTGCCGTCGTTTTATATGTCACTTTTTCTTGAGGGCGATGCAGGATGAACCCCCAAAATGAGTGGGATTAATCTGCCTAGCAGAACAGATTTCGGCCTCCGGAGAGGGCGCTGCGTGTATCGCTTATCGCTTCATTTGCAAAGCACAATGTGAGGCTACTGCGGTGCTGCATGGATAAATGGGTGCATGCACGCAGCCGCATCTCGCCGTATCATAGCGGCGATTACGATGCCAGTGGGGAACTTGTCCGAAATTGCTTTCTGAGTCTGAGAACATAGGCTTTTCTATTCATGTTTCTGGAGGTTTCACTTCGTTTTTTCATCATTTTCCCCACTATATAGCACTTCTGCTAGCATTTTAGACCGAGTACCAAAGTATCGTGCCGTATGTCTTTAATATCGTCGTCGTCGTAGACTGCGCATGGTCTCTGGTTGCTTTCATATTTTGCGGAACATTTTGGGATGTTTCTCAACTAGCGGCGAAGTTAAGTGTTGCACAACCTGACAAACAGAAAAAAAGGAGCATACCGTCATGCGACTCAATAGTTAATCTTATGATTGTGTGGGATCGTGAACTTCGCTCGTTCAGAAGTGTTTCGCCAAGTTGACGATGTTCTTAAAAAAGCTACTTCAAAATGAGATTAATTCTTTAGCAACGATATTTTCAATAATTCAATAGAACACCATTTAAAACGGAACAGGACCTTGTGCCTTCACCAGAAGGCTCTCGACTTCAGCTATTTCCGTCACCACAACTTCTTTCAGACCCTCTATTTGAGCGACGCCATCTTTATTCTCGTAAATTGGCAAATCTACGACATTTTCACTTAGAAGATCGCGGACTCGCTCGTTATAAATCTCAACGTATGAAATCCGCAGCATGTAGTTCCGGTCCTCGGACTGAAAAATTAGAGATAGGAAGTATAAAAAGGGAGTAGATAAAAAAAGACCTTAGCGATTGTTTCGAAGAGAGCTCGAAATGTTTTCTGTACCACGCCATCTTCTACGTCAGATCCAGTGAGAGTATGCGTTTTTCCTGAAAAATCCCAAATTGCTCCTCTTTGGAAAAAGTATTTAGAAAAGCGAAATGTTCACCTGCGCCGGACTGCCCATATGCGCAGACAGCTGTGTTGAACCCTGCCAGTGCTGAGTCAACTATTCCTTTCATAACACCATCGTAAATATCTACATTTGTGCAGAGTTGGTCGAAAACTTCATCTGAACATTACTCATCACTAATCGGAACCTGTAAATCATTAATATTAATATTCTGTTTATCAGAATTCCTCGAGGTACAGCATCGCAGGGCGAGAGACTCCCACCATCAGCGCAGTTAGGGCAGGAAAAACCTAGCCGCGCCTGCTAGCCTCCTTTTTTCCGATTCTCTCAGAAATAAAAACGTTCTTAGTCGCCGGCATACGCTCAAAATGCAACGCCAGAACGATCCGATGGTCAGACTGCTCCAAGAGAGCTGTGGGAGGAAGAAATGAGAGCTTTTGGTCACTCAGCAAGCAACTCCGTAGAATAGAGGGGCCACGCTAGAGCTATCAGGAACGATCTGCCCTCTTCTAGCTCCCTAGTAGGACGTGTTTCATATGCAGCGCCTCTGAAGAATTGGAGAACAATGAATGCATCGATTGGGAAAGTCATGGAAGTGTAATCGTGAAAAGGACCAAATGTTTTCAGCTTATTCACAAATCTGATCATAATATCCAGGTCGGTGCTGTGCGGGTATGAGATATGAGGGATATATCCTTGATCGCCGATCCCTATCATTGTTAACCAGTTCATGTTCGAACATACTCTTATGTCACGGACTAAACCCATCCGATATGCACGCGAAGACTCAGATGTGAATAACCAGAAGACTATGATTCAAATCCATGAAAAATCAGCACAAATTGACTAACCAAAGGTGTAAATCTCAGTGCCGTCCTTTTTCATTATGTTCCTCTCACCATTCTTGATCCATTCAGAATGACCGTCTCCGAACCCACTGAAAATAAAAGCTAAGAGTTTAGCTTAGGATAGTTGGTGTTAGTCCAATAGGTAAAAATTTCGCCTGACTCTCTCTACACCACTTTGGCCCTTCCCCTAACAAAGGCTCAGGCTTAGCCGAAGCCGCATGGGAGTCCTGCAGAGCAGACGTAGCCTTTATAGGCCAAGTCTTGGTCTCGAGAATAGACGTTGTGGTAGTTCCAACTACGAGCCGATGTTGGTAGAAGTTTTGAAGACCTAGGCCTTGCAACAAAATGCCCGCTTGAGCCAACAATCAAACTTTCTCGAACACGTATTCTTGCAAAAAAAAATCACATTGAGGCATCTAGACAGAATCGCTTTAGAATCCGAAAATATGCAAGATCCGCTTTCAGAATTCAACGCGATTGTCCACCAATGTAATACGCTACTGACTGTGTCTTTATCGCTGAATTTGGAGCCAAGGGCCATGATTTCTGGGAAGGCCTTGCACATCTACCGAACTGTTGAAAGCAACCTTCAGAACTGTTACAAGCGAAACCCTGTTTCTGATTTCATCAATTAATCCGAAGCGCAGTCTATCCCTCTTCAATTTCTTTAGCGTTTATGTTTCGTTTTACTCATTTTGGCGCTATTCGACTTAGAGGAAACATTTAGCACTTTCGCATATCCTTTCTATCACCTCATGTCAAATAAGGTGCCATTTTGGCGAGACATGTAAATTAGTGGTACAGCTCTAAAGCGGCACGAGTGACCCAGTTCTTAACAAAAATTCCACAGGGTAGCCTGTAAAAGCTGAGGTGAGTACCGTTAAAAGCCCCCACAAAGACGAACTGCATCTTTACTTCCTATCCGCTATTTATTGCAGCGTCTGGGTAATTTCCAAATTTTTTTAACGTATTTTACGTAGAGTGTTATTCAAGAAAAAATAAAGGGTAATTTATAACTCACGGCCTTATTCTTGCAACAACTGAAATTTTGTCCTCGACCATTGAATCTGGAATATGATCATGAGCTTTTAGACAATAATAACAACTTGAATAAACCAGGATGCTAACGTAGTTGGGGGGGGGCCACGCGGCTCGCGGCGAGTGATGACTCATCGGCATACTTGAAAGCGCGAATCTAGCAGCCAAATTAGAATAAAACAAACAAGATTCACCGGGAACTTGCTGAGAATGCCCACAGAAGCTGAAAACAAATGGACTTCGAGTAACAGGTGAAGTGAATTGGTAGGGTGAAACAGGGCACATCGTTGTTGGGAAATCCCCAGTAGGGGGGGGTCGTATTTGGTCGCCAGGAGGGGGGTCGTATTTGGGCTGAGAAAAATTTATTTTGATAGTTGATTTTTCTCGCTTCATGGACGTTGTAAAGGGGGGGGGGTCGTATTTACGTTTTGGCGTTGTGGGAGTGGCGGTTGACTTTTGGTGATTTTCCTGTTTCACGTACTATATGCCCCCCCCGCTCGACAGCAAAATTTTTGGTAAAAAGTAGGGAAGTTTTCGGGAAATTTTGGAAAAAAGGGGCAGGAAGTTGGGGAAAATCTGATTGTAGAGGGGGGGGGGTCGTATTGTCTCGCGGCTTTTCCTGTTTCACATGTGTATTTTCCCCTCCCCCTCCCCCGCTCGATTCGATGAGGAAGGACAGAGGGCTGGGGGGTCGTACCAACTCCCAAAAAAGGGGGGTCGTATAGAGTCGACTAAAATCCCCAACCAATGATGTGCCCTGGGGTGAAATGCCTTGTGATCCTATTGTGCGAAAACCGCTCAAGATTCAATTCCTGCGATTTCCTAGTGAGCTATCAGAGTAGATTCCTCTTTGGGTTCTGCTCCAACTCATTTAATGGTGTCACTTTTACTTTTTCTAAGTCGAAAAGGCTCACTTAGGCCGGAATTAATTCCCTTGTATATCAGTCAAGAACCTTCCAGTGTACAGTTTCGCGTTTTTCAGCGTTAACTGTTTTACCTTTTGTATATAGCACCTTAGAAATGTGTTATATTCCTGCCCTAAACACGAAATTTTCTATTTTGCCGAGTATGGAGCAGAAGCTGATGAGTCATCGTTTGCCGCGAGCCGCGTGCTCCCCCCCCCGAATACGAGCATCTAAATCTCACTGCAAAAAATGAGGAAACCAAAACAAACAAAACAACAGTGAAAAGTGAGAGTACAAAATTTAAATTTAAATTTTGCCACGCTCTGCCAATTTGCCTGCGTATCTTAAACATTGAACGTCGAATAGTCAGGCAACTCGATGATGGGCGGAGCTCACGCCACGCATTCAATTCGAAGCGAAGCGGCGCGGTGTTGGGGATGGCTTTGTCGCATTTTCATGCTTATTTTAGCTTGTTTTTTTACTCGGAGGTTCATTTATGTTAGATGAGTCAGCGCTGGGCTGGATTCGGTCCCAGGTGTCGAACCTAAGGGGCTTATTGCTTGATGTGCTTTCCAACTCCAGCTCACAGTTTGGTTATGGTAAAGCCGCTTTTAAGAACTCGTTTTTTTTACCAAGTCGTTGTCTTCAAAGGCCTATCTCGTTTGGAAACCTTTATTAGCCATTAATCTGATCAGCCGGCCATCTTACTGATAGATACGGTTTCACAATGACAACCCTGTATGTCAAAGAACCGAAAAATTCTACTTAGATGCGCAAGTGCTACGAATGCCGGGCACAGGAACTGTATAGTGCTTCATTTGCAGTGTTGACGCTTTCAGCGTGCATTGATCATTTTTAAACGTGCTGACTGCCACCTTGCAAGTCGCCCATATCTCTTATCTTCTTTCTCAAAATTCGCAGGTCTCTCTTTCCTGTTTGTTTTTTCCGGGATGCAAGATAATGGACTGGAAGTGTTTCCTCGGTCTGCGGTTATTTCACGCATGCGGCGCGATGACCGTGGGGATTTCGACGCCCTATATTTGGAAATGGCTCCGCTGGAGCCAGATGATCCCTTCCCTCCCCTGATCAGCCGAAGGCCGCGTTCATACTTTTTGAAGAGATTTGGTGGCTTGAGAGAGCCCAAAATGAGGAAAGTGTAGGAATCGTACTGGCGACTGCGGAGATTGAGCGATCCGGCGATTTAGGAGACTCCGTGTGTCCGCCGATTGCGCGCTAGAAGTGTATGGTCGGTGCTGGTCCTTAGCAGTTGTAGACGGCTCCGGCGATCTGCCGAAAGGCCGGATTCCCGACACCCCCAAGTCGCCACATGGCCCAGTCTCCTTAGTGCCAGATGTTACCATATACTGCATACACACATACCTATACTGTCCTTATCTCGCAGTCTCTCATATCGCCAAGTCTCCCAAACTGCTAACACTCCCAGCTGCATCTCCCCAGTCGCGAAGTATGAACGCAACCTTAGATGAGCGCTCATGGTCGGAGTCCGCATGGCTCCTGCACTGCAGAACGTTTCCACAGTTGTTTGGGTGAGCAGCGCTGGCAGCAAAAGGCAATACAGTAACGTAGTAGTTCAAAAAGGCATAATGTTCGACCTTCCATGGCTCTTTGTGGTTAGAAACGTCTTCATCGTAGCGATTCCTTGTTCATGCAGAATCTGCTTTTCGTGCGATGATCGCTTGCTCTGACTATGTGAACCATCCTTTTAATGATAGCGATAGTACTGCGCTTGTTTTGATGATCAGTAGCCCTTTTAGGACGTGGTAGTCCTGCCTGCAAGCATGCAAGATGTACTGTTTTCGCTGCTATGAAGTATGTGACGGCTAATGCCGTTTGGACTCCAGAAATTTCGGCACCGAGCTCATTTTCAAATTGCCTAAGTCACCAAATCCGCTAAAAACTTGTATATAGGGGTAATTCAACATCCTGATCACGAATATGACATTCATTTTTGGCGCTGGCGCTAATGGATGACACTACGATTATCTGCGCTCTGCTAAGGCTGAGCCCAAGGTAATCGTAGTGTCCTCTCTTGGCGCCAGTAACAAGAGTGAATCTCGAAGTGTCGGTACCCCTACTCGGTGCCGAAATTTCTGGAGTCCAAACGGCATCAGCCGTATGTGACGCCGCCCGCTCGCGACAACTTTTATTTTTAATTGCTATGTGATGGTGTGGTGGTGAATGAGATGAAGGGGATCAAGGGCTGACACAAGCATGTGAGAACTCGTC
The DNA here is from genome assembly GCA_036418165.1 of Cooperia oncophora. Taxonomy (NCBI): domain Eukaryota; kingdom Metazoa; phylum Nematoda; class Chromadorea; order Rhabditida; family Trichostrongylidae; genus Cooperia; species Cooperia oncophora. The sequence goes on along the minus strand of MU913726.1, from coordinate 32,070 downwards.
CGACCACGCCCTTTTTTCGCCTTGCACGTACAAGCGTGGTCAGCATGGAGTTCTATATGGGGCTGATTTACACTGCTTTTCCTTCACTTTTGCATTCTTTACCATCTTTCCATTAGTATTCGAGCCGTACAAGTCACCATTTTTGAACGCGTGGCAATTTTCTAAATGTGAAACGTGGATGACGTTCAGTTGGACGTGGGCGTGTCGAACGTGGCCGCACCACTAAAGTCACGTCCACTTCGCTGTTGACGGATCACCCATTTATCTCCTCTCTCACCTGTCGTACATCGAATTGTCGTTGGTCATCAGATTCCTCGAGCAGGTTCTAGTAACCTGGTCAGTGGTCACCACAACCTCGCAGGTATCCGGCTCACCTGCTTTTCGAAACATTGGTTGTCAGCGTGTGGGATGGCGCTCCCTACTGCCTTGCGTGTGGTAGGGTAGCTTCGAGCGACGCTTTTTTAATCACAGTGACCGCTGTTTATCCTGCTTGCATAGGACGGAAGTTGCTGAGGCTGTACATTAGGGCAAAATGCTTGCAGAATGAAGAAGTGAGCATGGAACCGAGTTTTCCTCACTATGCCATCGTTGTTCTGAGTGCTTCTGATGCCGCACATTTCTTCTTTGCTCCGGGCTAAGTTCTTCACGGTATTGATTTCCCGACGGATGCACTGGTTAGGACACCGAGAGATGTCAAAAACAGGTGTTGTTTGGCCACGAGGGGGGGGGGGACATTTTGCACTCATATTGCTTCACTAGTTTCGGTTTACAAGTCTCACTCTGGTGAAACTGTGAACTCTTGTGAAGCTGGAGCAAGCTCGTCGAGCACCATGGTGAAACCTGTCAACTCTTGTAAGCTCATGAAATAGCCCTCTAGATGGCTCGACACGTCGATGGGAAGTAGCAAAAGTGCAAAATGTCCCCTCATGGCCGAATCGCGTCCGAAAACTTAATGAAAGTGCCATGATTCGTGCAGCGCTCTGCTCTCAAAGCACGCAACGCAACCGAAGTTGTTGGGCAGATTCATTGACAGCTTATGAGGGGGTCCTATGAATACTTCTTCTTGGAGTGGGGAGGGGTCGCATCGACTGGGCGACTTTCCGCGCCGTGATGCTTGGCCCTTTACTGACCTCGCTCGTTATCTAATGCTCTCTCCCATTTTCCCAGATCGCCGGATCGATTTTCCCTTTAGTATGCAGAAAAAAATGAAAGAAAAGTGTTCCTTAATTTTCTCTACAATCTACATTCATATCTAGTCAATTTTCTTTTGAGAAATTGGTGGTTACAACATTTTTGATTGCTTTCAAATTCCCTTTATCACATTTCTTTCTTTCATTCCAGCTAGGTCATATGTTTAAGGTGGTTGTCCTCTACGCTTACTCGTGTTTGATGGAAACTGAAGCCCCATAAATAACTTGTGATCTGTTCAGATATGAATTTTGGTGATACACTTTCGGGTGCTGAATATTTGGCATCTATTTATGGAACTGAGAAGGACAAAGTCAACTGCTCGTTCTTCTTCAAGGTAATTTTCATATTTCAACTTTTGTGAGACGGGGTGAGGGCGAAATATGGAGGCGTTAAGGGGGCAGTAATACTATGGAGCCGCAATCGCGTAAGCCGACGTTATCGTTGGACGATAACAATCTGTTGCTTGCTAGGACATGTCGCATGACGACCCTTTTTAGTGACATATCATCGCATGACGCATCAATTAAGAGGAAATCGTTCTCTGGACACACACCCATATCCAGTCCTTTCCTTCCAGTCCTCCTTTTATGTTGGACGGCAGTGCAATAAGTAGAAGTGTTCTTTCGTTCCTTTTCATTTTATTTCATTGCAAACGTGCTTTTTTCGTATACATTGGCCTCACAAGAAATACACTATTTGGCCGCAATCATAGTGCCACCGTTTCTTTTGAGGCTGTGGCATCTGACAATGAGCGCGGACGCAATGACTGTAATGAAATGACAGTTTTGCTTGCTTGGACTGCTGTCCAGCATAAAGAGAACTAAAAATAAATTAGAAGGGGTAGGCAGGATTGCTGGAGGTGCGCGGTTGTTGCCAGCGGTAGACTGCGATAGAGCGTTTGGTTAAACTCCGCTCAGCTTTTCCATAACGATAAGGCAGCGTTCAGACTTCGCGACGGCAGCGCTTCGGTCGCGCGTTCGACGCGATCGATGCAGTAGAAAGCATGCGCATCGATCGCGCCGAACGCGCGACCGAAGCGCTGCCGTCGCAAGTCTGAACGCTGCCTCATCGTTATGGAAGAGCTGAACGATTGTCTGAACGCTGCCTAACGTCTGCTTACACGATTGCCGCCCATAGTTTAGCTTCCTCAGGAGCTCCAATGCAGCTTCTTCAATCATTCAGCTTAAAACGCCCGCGTTTAGCGGCATTAACCGCACATGTTTAGACCCGGACCTTGTCGCCATGGTCGATATGCTCACCGAGCTCACTCACAGCTACTAACGTTTTCACCCACGATTTTGCTGAAGAACTTTTACCACAATCCTGTCGTCGATGTACGGCAAGCGGATGCATTCGATAGTGAGTTTTTCATGCATTTTATTCGTTGCAGCAAATTTGATGCACAGCAGCGAAGACTTCGTGATGTAGCGCTACCACTCCTATAGCGCTCCAACGCTGTGGACGGGTATGTGGTCGTAGACGGGTATCGCTCGAATGCTGGCCCGCTAGTGTGTTGAGGGTACAGAAAGTTGAAGGAACGGAGAATGTGTAAATTAGGCGATCCTCTCGCCCCTGCTCCCGATTCCTCCTAAGAACGCTTGAACACATAACGCCAGGGCTATATCAGCGACTCTGTCTAGCGGATGCGCTCTCGCCTATAACCGTCCGCGTGTTGTAAGAGCTGCGTGCGTCAATCAACCCAGTGTCCGAATGCCGTCTAAATCTCATTGGAGTGCGAACGAAAGCGACTTTTTCAGAGGTTCGGGCTGAAAAAAACGAGGAAGAGCAAAAATTTCGCATCAATTCTATGAAAGTTTTCACGGAACTGAACGAAAGTCTGTGCTATGTGAAATCTAACTTCACATCGTCTCTACTCACTCGTATGTTGAACCAGCAGCGTAGGTTAGTTAGCCAAAAATGAACATGAGCTGTTTTCTACAGACGGAGCGCCGCAAAACAACAAGCTTAGTGGTTGCGATCTATGATATGTGCTGAACTGCAGTCCCTTTTTACTTACAATTTGGCTGTTTCAGCGGACGACACATGAAAAGGAGAAGATGTTGAAATTAAAAGCCTGCTTCGAATCCCGGTTGAGCTTCCGCGTAGGCCAGCGAACCCTCTTACCCTTTTGGGGCGGTAAAGGACGTACACCGGTACCAAATTCGTTTAAGGGATAAGGGCAGTGACTTGTATTAGGTTGTCCGGAAAGTTCTCAGCGTTTTGTGCACCTATTTTTTGTACATTCACTGCTGATTAAAAACTCATTCTGCCTTGCTTCTCCTGTAGAGAATTTCTTGCGCTATCTGATGGTATAATTGCCGTTTCACCATTGCTTGATAAACCCCCTTTTTTCAAGATTTTTTCATGTGAAAAGAGCACTTCGGACGATTTTTTTCTTCGACTATAAATTGGGGCAATCCGCAATCGAAACAGCTCAACAAATTAACCAGGTGTGGGGGCCCAATAGTGTGCGGCAATGGTTCAACAAATTTCGTTCTGGAGATTTCAGCCTTGAAGATGAACCTCATAGCGGTCGACCTAAAGCAATATCTGACGAGGATTTTAAGGGGATTTTGGAGGCTGACCCATCCCAAACAGTTCGAGAGATTGCAGAAAGCTAGGCGTTGGCAAATCCACTGTTGCAGATGGTCTGGAACGCATTGGGAAGGTGAAAAAACTCGACAATTGGGTGCCCCACAATCGGAGTGACCGGCAGGAATCGGCACGTCTCGAGGTTCCTTCTGCATTGCTTTTGCGCAGCAGAAACGACCTGTTTTTGGGCCGAATTGTCACCTGTGATGAAAAATGGGTCATGTATGATAACAGGAGACGTTCCGGACAGTGGTTGGATTTCGACGAACCACCGAGGTAATTTTCAAAGCCGAACCCTCACGAAAAAAAGATTCTGGTCACGGCTTGGTGGTCATCGGCTGGTGTGATCCACTATAACTTTTTATCACCAGGCCAAACCATCACAGCAGAACCCTACTGTGAAGAAATCGACGAATTGTACCGAAAATTTTGTCAGATGCAGCCAACACTTATCAAAAGAAAGGGTCCGATTCCTTTGCATGACAACGCCCGCCCACACGTTTCACAAATCACTATCCATAAATTGAACGAATTGGGGGTTGAAGTTCTACCTCAACCGCCATATTCTTCAGACCTTTCGCCAACCGACTATCACCTTTTCTAACATTTTCAGAACTCCTTGCTGGAAAATCATCAATCAGGACCAGGCAAAAAAGCCTTAGTGGATTTCGTGAATTTTCGACCACCCAGTTTTTACTTTGATGGGATTTCTCGACTGCTGTCACA
>MU913726.1:12444-27461 GCA_036418165.1 Cooperia oncophora | reverse complement strand
GACCCTCGTCGGCAATCTAGGTATGGTAAATGTCCTCTTCATATTTCCTCTAGCCTTCACTTGATTGGATGGCTTGATTAGGCCCACGGTTCGGCGTCTTCCGATCTTGGGGGGGTTCGAGCTGAGCGGATGTGATATTCATGTTCAGGAGGTCGAACTACCCCAGGGAAATTTTTTAGCCAATTTTGTAGTGCCATAAAGAGAAAAAGGAAAGTGTGAGTAAGATCTGAAGGTTGTGCGTAAGAGAAGGGTCCAAGGAGTAAGAATTGATAGAGTGCCGTCTCTAGCATCATAGTAGAATAGGAGGGAATCGAGAGAGTCAGCGAGTGAAGGCACTAGACTGATCTTCTGTTTAATTCCACGATACGATCATTCTTCGAAGCTGAGATTTTCCAGATGATACTCATACTTTCCTATGTGCGATTTCTACAGGTCGTGGACTTCTCCACATCCCAGAATTCACACAATCGCAAAGTGCGAACGTGGCACACCAAAGAAATCGTAACTTTTTTTCTTTAAGTATGGCGAGGTGGAAGAAATTAACGTGTGCGAAAACATTGGCGAGCATATGGTCGGCAATGTGTATGTGAAATTTATGCGAGAAGAAGATGCAGACAAGGCATGCCGTGACCTTAATGACAATCGCTGGTACGTTTATTTTTTCCAGTTTGCTTAAAATTGTCACCAACGGACTATTTTTCCTTAGAGACGGCGCCCGCGATCGCCTTTTGCAGGTTGTGGGGCTCAGAATCATGTGGTCAGGAGAATGTAATGAAGAAAAGAGCCAACGGGGCCTTTGAAAAGATCCAAATGAGATCCCATTGGGAGGGGACTCAAAAATGGACGAGTTAATCAGCTTTGGGCGAGTCCTCTATGTCAACTGATTAGTTAAACAGGGGAGTAATCGATCAGATTAACTGAAGTGAATGGAGATGGTAATAGATCTGTATGCTGGAGTCGAAGCTCTAGCAGTAACCTTCCGCCTAAATTATAGTGGAATTTCTTTGCGTTTCCCACTGGTTTGTTTTGAAAATATTAGAAGTTTCATAAACAGAATTATTGGCCAGTTATTCACAAGAATTGAGAAAAAAATGACCAAATTATGGAACCGACTTCGGTTCTGTCATAGCCGCTTCAGAGTGGGCCAGTGCAAGAGCTTTTGCTCTCCCGGAAGGCATTGTATCATTGTGTCTTGTTCGCGGCGGGTTATAATTGGCGTGGGGCTTGGCGCAGCGCCAGTCGCGATCTCCACCAGTTGTTGAAACGGCTACAGCAAGCGAGTATGGTTTGGGCCGCGCCAAACAAAGCCCGGCTGACTTGCCCCTTTATCGCAGCGAGAAAGACTACGACGGTGGCGACGATGTGGATGACGTCATTGCAAACCGTGAAAATTGGCAGAATTATAATTATTAATAGATGTCATGAACTGTAATATGATTCCAATGGAAAAAATGAGCAGTGCTGCAGTAGGCAAAATCAGCGCTAAAAATTAAGCGCATATCACCGTTATAAAGTAATGATAAGAAAGAAGTGACAAAGGGGATACGAATTGTGGAGGCGGGCCAGGTTATCGTCGCTAAGTCGTCTAATTTCATCTAACGCGTTTGATTTCGATACGCTCTGTGGTCGCGAACTCCGCCGTGTACACTGAGGGGCTTCTGCTCGTTGGTTGATCGCGAGCGCTGTCTTTAAGTTTCGTTTATTACTCTCTTTTGAAGAGGTGCGGCTTTGAACATGTGCTGTCGCTCTCTTAGAGAAATTCATTGATCCTTGGGGAGCGCATTATTAGGAATAAATTGATGTTTTGGTTATTCCTTGTAATTTTATCGTGTTCAGATAGTCTACACTGCCATCTCCACTACACGATCTATTTAGTTGAAAAGGTCCTTCGTTCCCTCGTCCCATGGATTTCGAAAACGTTTACATTTTTTTAACTGATAAGAGAGAAACGTTTTTCCTCGTGCTCGTAGCTCTTGTTTCATTCGTAATGACACCACTGTTCAGGGAACATTGTAGAAATTGATACATTGGGTATGCGAGGCCGCTAATCAATGTATTATCCCTAACTTGAAAAAAATCCCCCATTCAGAGTTCAGATCCTATGACCGGTTGTGGTTTGTCGCAGTGCGCGCGTCGTTCGAGACGGTTGAAGGAAATTATGCATTCATAAGTGAGTGAGTAACTCACACATTTCGGTATTGTTCAGGAAAGCGCCGATTACGGGTGATTGGCCATGTGGTACGTGCAGTGTAAGCGTCGTTGAGTTTAATGGCACATGATATTTAACCATCAAATCTACTTAGTCGACAGAACATCACTCTAATAAGTTGTCCTCAGCGTCATTTCGTGCTTGTGGTTACACCTTTTTGGCAGACTGTAAGAATGCGCTTAACAGCCGTGGATTTCATTTTTTTTCCAGATCGTTTGTATCAAAATGCTTCTAGAAGCAAATAAGGTCCTTTTCAAGGTTCAATGGAGCTCCAATCTACGCGGAGTTATGTCCAGTAACAGACTTTCGGGAGTCTCGTTGCCGTCAACATGAAGTGATCACCTGCTCCAAGGGAGGATTCTGCAATTTCATGCACCTGAAAGCCGTCAGTCCTGCCCTTGGAGAAAAATTGTTCGGAAGACGTGGCCGAAGGTACAGTTCTGTCATTCCTTTTTAAAGCTGCGCTTATTTCTAAATCTCGAGGTCAGAAGTGGTTGAGCTATTGGAACTTTTGGGTTGGAGAATTTGCTCCACTTCCCTTGGGTGTAATATAGAATAGCTGAGGCGCAGCATCGCGCGAACCAATGGTGTCGTTCGTTGCAGGCGGTTCACGGGGTTAGGTTTGACGTAGCGCCAGCTCATTCTCCACCAATCGTGAAAGCGATAGGCGCCTACAATTTTCGGAAAACTGGCTGGCACCGTGCCAGACCTAGCCCTCCTGCCACGCCCCAGCGTCTGCAGGGAACAAGTCTGTAGGGTGTTCCCCAGATGGTTGATTTGATGTACTGTAACACTGGCCACATTGAGTGAATAGGGTACTAGTGCGAGTGGTCCCCTCGGTCGAAAGTACTGAACTACACCCCTGCCCCACCGCATGTTTTATGTGTTGGTAAATTTCGTGTGAGAAATTGTCCTCTACCTCAGAGGAACTTGCCAGAAGAGTAACAAACTCAGAGTTTTCGGGTGCCTGCAGTCTTGCGACTTTATGTAACATTTGTCGCTCCACTATTCGAAATTCAGGGTAGAGTTTCCCTTGTGTAGATTTGGGCGAAACTTTGGCTCTGATCGTGGTTCAACCTCGTGAATACAGCTCTCACATCCAACGGCGCCCGCGCCGTCAGGCAGGTTTGGGTGCCGGTGCCCACAGCGCAGGTGCTGTGAAGTTAGCGCTAATCAGGTGTGGTATTCGTGTCACCTAGCTTATCTATCCTTGCAGACAAGTCCTTACCCAATTTGGTGATTCAGTGTGTTGTTGCGGACGCCATGCAGTTTCCTGCAGAAAAAAAATGTCACTAAATTGTCTTTAGCCGAAATTCGAGCCCAGTCTTTTCTAGGAGGAAATCTTGATCAGAATCCAGCCTGAACTTGGAAAGCAAGACAGCAGAGGGTAACTGGCGCGAAACTACTGGTATATTATAACAGCTACTTTTCAGAGCCGACTCAGCGGGTCACTACCCATCCCTTCGCGGAATCCCACCAAGCGGAGGACGTGATCGAGATCGTCATGAAAGGGAACGGCGACGAGATAGATCCCCTCATAGAGAGAGAAGACGCAGTCGTGATCGAGATCGCAGACGCTATTAAGATTAAACAGAATCGTGTAAAATGCCTATTGTTTATTTCCGGCGATTTCTCTCATAGCATGTTTTTGGGACCTGATTTTGTCTACCGATTGTAAGATTGATCCCATTTGTTACAAGTGTTGTGCGTCATATAATGATCATTTTTTACATCACATTTCACGAACTACGGAGTTCTAATGAATATTTGAATAAATACTGTATTAATGGTTCATTGGAGGTTTTATAACCTTGCTATCGTTTCAATTTTATTTCTTCATTTTGCTGAAGAAAGGAGTGTGGACCGATCGATGCTCATTTTATCAGATGGCTACTTCAAACTTCCCTCACAACAAGAAAAGGACACTATATGTTGGAGGATTTGGCGAGGAGGTGACAGAGAAGGTTTGATGGCTACCTTGAAAGGTTGTGACTTATCCACGTTCTGTGAACGCTCAATCAGCTCGGTTTTTCAAGGTTTTGATGGCGGCCTTCATTACATTTGGGGATATCGTCGCAATTTCTATACCAATGGATTACGAGACAGGGAAACATCGAGGATTTGGGTACGTTTATTTTTGTTTATGAATTCAAAGTAGTTGATTCAATCATAATGTAGTTAGGGACACAGTCGCGTTCGTTGCTTATGACGGGACGTGGCCGGCGGGGTAGGTTTAGCATTGCAGGAGAAGGACTAACGAGAGGACCTCTCAACTAGGCAAAAAGTCTAAGCGCCAAATCGCCGCCAAAAGCGCTGGAATTGAAACCACAATAAATCTCCTAAGGACAACGCTCCCTTATTCAATTCTGGATTCTCCCTTGCAGCGTGATTTAAACCTTCAGAGCAAGTATAAGCGCTACTTGAAGACGATTCCCGCGATCAAGTGGTGCGGGTGGTAGGTGCCCAATCCTGAACAAGTAGTCCATAACTAGCTCCACTGTAGGGAAAAAAAGGAAACCGTTGGGAACAAACAGAACCCTTACCCCACCCCCCCCCCTTCCTTATGAGTGGGGCCGGCGCCTTAGACGAGTTTGTTGAATGTGAGGCAAGCCCAATCGGCAGGATTCGACGTGCAACTAGTTCCCGGCAGAAGCGTATGAAATCGCCCTACGATGCTCCAGGCAACGCTATGTACATACGCAACTCCACTTGTAAGCCGTTGCCTTGTAGGGTAAAAGTAATTGTGGTTGCAATAATCGCGCATATCTAGCTCGTTTATCTCGCCATTTCGGACGAAAGTGGTACATTCTTTGCGAGTGCAACAACGATGTCGAATGCACGGAGGCACCTCGCGGACCATTCGATCGCGGGAATTGTTTCCAGTTGCTATTGCTGGCGTCGCCGACTATAGCTTTGCTTGAGGGACCAGAATTGTACAGGCATACTAAATTGCGAACAAAATGGCGCTTTTTCAGCTTCGTGGAGTTTGAACTGCCGGAAGATGCAGCAGCAGCGATCGATAATATGAATGAGAGCGAATTGTTTGGACGAACAATCAGGTAGGTCTTGTAAAGCTTGCTGTTCTTCTATGCTTCTACTTCTTCCACCTTCTTCGGATACTTGTATTTCTAAATGACTGCCTCTAGACTGAAGTAAACATCATAACTTCTCTGGTGGCAGTTGAAAGGATACATTTTATCTGAATGTTCATTTTAATAAAATTGGATATGCAAGTGTTCCAGGTAGAGACCAGAGTTAGCCACATGAACACCAGCGTCACTTACCATTACCGCAAAAATCCATGGTTCTTGTGCAATGGGCGCTGGCGCAAAAATCTGGTGTTGTAGTGGCAAGTATTAGGTTGTCCGGAAAGTTCTCAGCGTTTTCGAGTGTTTCACTTTAAACGATCATAACTTTCTTAATACTCATCGGATTTAATCGAAATAAGCACCATTCGAATCAGCACACTTTTGCCAATGTGAAGCAGTCGACAAATCCCACCAAAGAAAAAACTGGGTGGTCGAGAATCCACGAAATCTACGAAGGCTTTTTTGGATGGCCTAATTTTGAGTATTTTCCAGCAAGGAAGTTCTGAAAATGTTTGAAAAGGTGATAGTCGGTTGGTGAAAGGTCTGGAGAATATGGCGGGTGAGGTAGAACTTCAACCCCAATTCGTTCAATTTATGGATAGTGATTTGTGAAACGTGTGGGCGGGCGTTGTCATGCAAAAGAATCGGACCCTTTCTGTTGACAAGTGCTGGCTGCAGCTGACGCAATTTTCGGTACATTTCGTCGATTTCTTCACAGTAGGACTCTGCTGTGATGGTTTGGCCTGGTGATAAAAAGTTATAGTGGATCACACCAGCCGATGACCACCAAGCCGTGACCAGAATCTTTTTTTCGTGAGGGTTCGGCTTTGAAAATTACCTCGGTGGTTCAATCCAACCACTGTCCGGAACGTCTCCTGTTATCATACATGATCCACTTTTCATCACAGGTGACAATTCGGCCAAAAACGGGTCGTTTCTGTTGCGCAAAAGCAGTGAAGAAGAAACCTCGAGACGTGCCAATTTCTGCCGGTCACTCAAATTGTGGGGCACCCACTTGTCGAGTTTTTTCACCTTCCCAATGCGTTTCAGACCATCCGCAACAGTGGATTTGCCAACGCCTAGCTTTTCTGCAATCTCTCGAACTGTTTGGGATGGGTCACCCTCCACAAATGCCTTCAAATCTTCGTCGTGCTTTAGGTCGACCGCTACGAGGTTCATCTTCAAGGCTGAAATCTCCAGAACGAAATTTGTCGAACCGTGCTTTCTCCAACACTATTGGGCCCCACACCTGGTTAATTTGTCGAGCTGTCTCGACTGCGGATTGACCCAATTTTTAGTTGAAGAAAAATATCGTCCGAAGTTGCTCTTTTGACATGCTTGAAAAACTCTTAAAAAGGGGGTCAATCAAGCAATGGTGAAACGGCAATTATACCATCAGATAGCGCAAAAAATTTCTTCAGGATGTACTACTGAGACGCAAGGGAGAATGAGTTTTTAATCAGCAATGAATGTACAAAAATAGTAACACAAAACGCTGAGAACTTTCCGGACAACCTAATAACATGCTTATCGCGCGCGTGCTCCGAAGGTCGGTTCTTGTATCGGCTCCCCCTTAGGCTAACTGCGTCTTCTACTCTCCGGAACAGCAGTTCAGTTCCATGTCTGGCAGGATAAGAGAACTGAATTGAAATGAACTGTGCTCGGCTGGCGCCAAGTAATTTTCAGGTCATATTGCGTTCTAAAGTACAGTAGCGATTTTTGGTGGAAGAGCATGCGAACTAAGGCCGCGTTCATAGCTTGCGACCATGAAGAAATGCAGTAATGAAGAAATGCGGAATCTGCGGAAATGACGAAAAGCATTGATATACGCATCGATTGAAGAAATGCAGAAATGCGGAAAGTGCAGAAATGACGAAGAAGCATTACATACATATCGATCTGAAGAAATGCCGAAACTGCAGAAGTGAAGAAATGCGGAATCTGCAGAAATGACGAAAAGCTACCGATACGTATAATTTCTCCGCAATTCGGCATTTTGCATTTCTGCAGATTCCCTTTCTGCATTTCTTCAAATCGATATGCATATTTTGCTTTTCGTCATTTCCGCAGATTCCGCACTTCTGCAGTTTCCGCTTTTCTGCATTTCTTCACGGTCGCAAGCTATGAACGTGGCCTAATGCGAGCTACATTCCAAAAAGGCGATTAATCAACGGCAGAGACTTTTACCTTTGCCCTTTTTGTTGCCAATATTACAATTCTGGCTGTCCCAGATATGTATTCCATGCAGGTAATACGAGCAAGTGGGCGGATGGTACTCATATTTTTCGACATATCTTACAGCTTCCAGTGATAAGGGGATCCACGCGATTATTTCTGTCTCTGTAACGTATTTACTTTAGGTGTAATTTCGCCCGTCCGCCAAAAGCTACGGAGCGGTCCACTCGACCTGTATGGGCCGACGATGAGTGGCTTAAACGTTATGGAAAAGGCAGTGGCATTGCAGATGCGAAGGAAAGCAATGGAACAGCTAAAACAGCAAAAGGACTGCCTCGAGTGTATCTGGGTGTTAAGATCGGTATTAGGTAAGTCATAACGTAAGTGAAGACAATCTCACGTGAACTGTCATCTCACTCATTTCATAACAGGTATATTGGGCGGATAGTAATTGAGTTGCGCTCTGATGTTGTCCCGAGAACAGCAGAGAATTTTCGATGTTTATGTACAGGCGAAAAGGGTTTTGGTTATGAAGGTATGTTTCTTCAATATGTGTAATAGCGCTGGTCCTATTCTTGTATTTGGTTCTAATCGCTTTTATTCAGGTTCTACTTTTCACCGTATAATCCCGAAGTTCATGCTGCAGGGCGGAGATTTTACGAAGGGAGACGGTACCGGAGGAAAGTCGATATATGGACCTAAATTTGAGGATGAGAATTTTAAGGTATGTTTGATAAAGGCTAAAGATCCCTGATGTCTGGACCTTTATGGCGTGATTGCCTATTCAATCACTCGTTCTTCATTATTGTTTTTATGTGACTTTAATTCGCTAATTTAGTTGAAACATCTGATGTCTGGTACTGTTTCGATGGCAAACTGCGGGGCAAATACGAATGGGTCGCAGTTCTTTATATGTACTGAGAAGACGGATTGGCTCGATGGGAAGCATGTAGTATTTGGACATGTGGTAGAAGGGATGAACGTTGTTCGACAAATAGAGCAACAGGTGATCATTTTGTTGGTTGCTTTGCAGTGGTGATTTATTTGTTTATTATCCATAGAAGCACAAACGTTAGGAGAAACGATCTCTAGTCAGAAGGCCTAGATGACCGTAACCGCGGAACATCATTGAAACGGACAAATTCAGCGTGCACTAACCATTGGGCAACTGAAGAAGTAGAAAGAAAGTGGAAGGTGTCAAGCCTATAACCAGATTTTCGGATGATAAGTATTCCCTCAGGCGGAGGTGGTGTAGTGACAAGTGGCGCGCTTACCACTCGCGCGGTCCTGGGTTCGAATCCCGGGTCGACTCCCGCCCAGGCCAACCAAGCCTTCTACCCTCCGGGGACGGTAAATTGGTACCAGATTCGTCTGGGAGGATAAAACACTGACTTGTACATCGGCTGGCCACCGCAAGTCATTGTATAGGCCACATCGCATTCAATAAGCCACTACGATTCTGAATGGAAGTAGAATGCGTGCCGCATCCCACAAAGGGATTGATCAACGGCGGAGACTTTATCCTTTTATCCTTTTAAGTATTCCCTATTCTCACAGTCTGGCTTTGGGTCCACCCTGAGGGAATAGTATAATTACGTCGAACAGAGGGTGGTGGTCAGAGCTACCCAAACATCAGTTTTTTTTAACAGTTTCCCTGGAGCGAGGAACCTTGTTTATGCAACATCCTTCAGGGCACACCATCTGGAAAGCCCCAAATGGTGGTGAAAATTGTGGAATGCGGTGAACTTGATCCAGTCCCTCAGACAGCCGCCCAAGAAGACGAAGAAAATTCGGATCCTCAGGCCGCGATGGAAGTGGAGTCGCAGAAAGAAGCGGAGCCGCAGAAAGAAGCTGCTTAATTAATACCTGCCAATTTCTGCATTCCGAATCGTGTATCACTGTAGGGTTGTATGTAATTTTTCGATTATTCCAGTGATGTTATGTTGTTGACGTTTTATTTTTGTTGTTGTTGCGAGCGAAGTAAATGATCTCAATGTTCCTTTATGTTTTATGAAACGGTTTGACGCCTCGCACATTCGCTTACTTGCAGTTCAATTTGTTGTTTGTCATCAAGGGCTTGTATATTATTACATAATTTCTCACAGCATGAGTAGCAAAACAGGCGGAAATACCGAACCGATGCCGTTTGTGCGAAAATGGGGCGCTGCGGCAACGAGCGGCTCCGATGATAATGCCAACACTGCTCCAGCACCTACCATTGAGTGTAAGTATTATACGAATTGTTGTTGCTTCACACGAAAATGTTATTTTTTTCAGCAGTAGCTTCATCAGAACATGACACTTCTTCGCACTCACATCGTGATCGCAGTCGAAGTCGCTCCCGTGACCGAAAAGAGCGTCGTGAACGTCGTCGACGATCACGTTCGGGTGATCGCGACCGACATAAGAGGAGAAGGAGCCGTTCACGAAGAAGAAGCAGATCTCGTGATCATCGACGACGATCTCGTAGCAGAAGCAGGTATGGCCTTTTCTTTTCGTTACTTATTGACTTCTGAGAAATTTGGCCAAGAAAATGAGTTGCAGGGATCGCGATCGTGACCGTGATCGTGATCGCGATCGTGACAGATCTCCACCTGCGCCACTACCTCAACCTGCATTAGTTCCTGTCATGAAAGAACCTGTCATAAATCCACTGATGCGGTCGGATCTTGGTAAGTATTTTTGCTTAACAGATGATTTTCGTTTTGTTGGAAATGCTGCTGTTATTGAAAGCAAACTGTACCCTACCCCTAGCGACCGTACGTGCCATCTGCGAGGGGGAGCTGCCACTTTGTCCGCTCAGAAATGTACAGGAACCGGGTTGGAGGGTAGTGAGACCCGGGTGCTATCTCCGTACTCCAGCCGCGCTATGATCCATGTGCAGCACTTGCGTCGTTACCAAGATTTGGAAGAAATACACACATTCAGTTAAACAGAACAGCCAGGAGAGGGAGGGGTGCAAACAATACCACGCTTGGCCATGGATAGGCGTGTTGTTAGCACGGGTGGAGTATAGAGACGGCATATTTTGGAGAAAGCGGCTGTTAGTGCAGCTGCTGAGCCACTCACCTCCTACCTAGCAAGGACTAAAATCCACGGATAAGAGGACAGTTTGCCTTTAATTAACTGGCTAACTCAGCTAAATCCTCGCTAGTAAGTTCAGCTAGTCGCGTAAGGAACAGAGAAAGAGCGATTGAGTGCCAAATAGTAGACAGTTCACGAAGAGCGCCGCACTGAATTTTTTTTCTCTCTCTCTCTCTCTCTCTTCTTTCTTTCTCTTTCTCTCTCTCTCTGTGTCCTCATAAGCACAAGGAACAGCGCTGTATAGGCACCAAAGCGTTTCCTTTTTGTTCTTTTTTTCTCGATCGCCTTTTCTACGAATTGCACATTCCCACGCTTTATATGAACTTAAGCGCAGTGCTTTACATTTCTTGCTGCGATTTTGTTTTACCGAATATTGAGATCTGAGGGCTCTACAAAGCGTTATTGTTCAGCTGCTTCCGGCCCGGATGCAATGCTAGGCAACGACTCGGCGTTGGTTGAAGCCGGACGAAAACGTGAACGCAAGTCACGTTGGTCTGTGACAAAAAGTTTTGTCCCAGGCATGCCCACTATCTTACCGTCTAATCTTTCGGATGATCAGCGTACTGCTTATCTTCGTGAGTTTTCCACTTTGCTCTTAAATTTTTTTCCTACAAGAATTGGCTTCCCATGATAAAATAAAAAAGATTGGGATTGGGGAGCACTTTGCTGAGGTAAGTTGAGCCAGGTATGTTGTTATTTACACGATCATTATTTTTTTTTGCTAATTTTAGTCATTTAACCTTTGCCACCATATTTTCTGAACGTTCGTTTCATTTTTATCGATTTTCGGATTTATCATTACATTTTTGTTTTGCCTTATTATGTACTTCAAGAAAAAGAAGAGTGAAATCTTTTTGATAGTTTTATATAATATTTTGAAGGTCTTTATTATCATTCATTGATGTGTTTGATTGAGTATTGGTACTTTTACTAATCTATTCGCGGCTTG
Source organism: Cooperia oncophora (assembly GCA_036418165.1). Lineage (NCBI taxonomy): Eukaryota > Metazoa > Nematoda > Chromadorea > Rhabditida > Trichostrongylidae > Cooperia > Cooperia oncophora. The sequence continues at coordinate 15,955 of MU913726.1, read as the reverse complement.
GCCGTGATTTCAGTGCAACTGGAGATTGAAGACGCCACACGCAAACTGAGACTGGGCGATTTTCTTGGTCCGACTGATCCAGCGCAAAGGCTAGTCGCAAGTAGCAGACACTATGCTCATGCGTTTCAGGCGCATCACTCACACGACAAGCACAGCACATATTACGTGCGGCTACCGTATGGTGAGCATGTACGGTGCTTGTGCATTCATCGTGTGATGTCGTCCTGGCAGAGAAGTGTTTCTGTTTTAATTTTTCTTTTCAAAAATGTTTGTCAAAAATATTAGGCTCAAGATAACTTTTAAGGAGTCTTGGAGCGCGTTTATACTTCGAGATCTAATCGCTCGAGCGATCTGATCAGTTAATGCAAGCGATCGTGGAAGTATGAACGTGCTCTTAGCAGAATTGCGCGTTAGATCGCTACCTTTCTGATGGTTGTTGAGACTTTGAATAGAAGTAGTAGCGGGCACATATGAGACATGTAGGGGATGATTTCTGAGGAGCATCTCAAATTTTCCAGAAGCATCTTTCTTTCTGACGCTGTTTTCTCTTCACCGATTCTTTTTTCTTGGAATTTAACACGTTGACGACATTATGAGCCACTGTAGCTCATCAACTTCTGCACCACTTTCTGGGTTACTGCCATCGAATTCTTCCAGTCTTTTTCTTGCATTCTAATGACTTGTGAAAGCTGAACTTCCAGCGGGGAGATATGTTGCCGTCTCTATGAAATATTTTAAACTGAAAACTGGTAGCTAGTGTTATGCAAGAAACCTCAAAAATACTGCTTTTTGGATCAAACCTTAACTGTGGCAACTGCTCGGGGCTCTGATTTCAAACTTAACGCGTTTTGTCGCCATTTTGGCGCTAGCTGTCTTTTTGGCACTCAATTCGATATATCCTACACCTGCATTATTTGACATCCTCATTTGAGATATTTACTCCCTTTCAGTGTTGGCGCCATATGGCGCCGATAGCTTTTTTTGCCACTGAATTCCATATAAAGTTCCATCCTGGGGATATTTGACACGCTTACTGCGAAGATGTCTTTCGTTTTTGGTGCTGACATGTGGCATGTGGCGCCAGTGGACGCCAACTTGGCGCCAGAACCTTATAGCGGAAATCGAAGTAAACGTGCGCACTGTGAATGTCTGATCTCCTGATAAGGTAGCGTTCAGGCGCTAGCTAACGCGAAGAATCTGGCAGGGGAGGGGGAAAGAAACTACACTCTCCTGGGCTCAGCCTTAGCAGAGCTCTTTAGCGCCCACGCTGAAAAAGTATGCTGGTATGGCCGTCTATTTATTGAGTAAATGTAAAAAAGCAAAAATGCAGAAAAGCGACAAAAGCAGATGATGTAAAATGTACGTTGAAAAATCACGGTTTCGCTGATAGTTGGCGTGATCGAGGAGACGGGGCGGTCTCCAGCGTGGTTAAGGATCAGCACTTCCTGCAGGAGTGCTCAATACTTAATTTGAAACAGAGACAAGAAAGTGGTCCACAAGGGGCAATATGAGCCAGCGGTGGGTCATAGCTGACGCATGCGAAAAAACGCCATTGTCCCATGCGGCGCTTTCCTCGCTAAACGCGATTGTCGTCTTCGTGTTAAATTTAGCTCGAAATTTCACGCGGTGTATATCAGGGTGCAATTTCGCCCCCCAGGAGTTGCTTTACCCTCTAAATCTGGGCATGTCGGAAATGGGGACCCCAGGGTGGGGGTCGTATTTGGTCGCTAGGGCGAAGGGGGATGGTTAGAAAATTAGAAAGTTGGTGGGTAGGATGAGGGATGGAGAGAAGGGGGAAGGGGGTCGTACTAGAGAAGGAAATTCTGGGGGTCATATATGCCGAAACTTTCCTCGATGACAGGAACAGTGATTGCTTTGAACACTCTGCTCTGAACAGTTTTTCACATCTGTCTTGGCAGGAATATGCGGGAGAAGAATTTAGGCCTGATATACCCTGAAGTAGAATTTCGATTAAGATCTGGGTTAAATTCTGAGCATTGGGGCAATAAATGCTTAATAGTGAGTGCATTCTCTCTTGTTCAATGCTGCCATGACCTAATCCCGATCGATTCGTATTGGAAAGATTAATCTCGTTTTTTTCAGGCGTGAATTTGGCTTTTTATTTGTTTTGATGCCGAAGCTGCTAATCCTAATCCTAATAATATTTAGCGTTTAGATCCTCTGCACTCCAAGACCCTTACTCAACGGATGCATCGTTTAACGCAAAATTTTCAGCTGCTCTAACTTATAATCAAACATTTTAGCTTCATGGGATCTCTCAGCTGCGACATAAAATTATTTCAAGAAATAATAAATTATTAGAACTGTACCCCAGTAACTGTAATACTGAGTCTGTCAATTTCAGAAGTCCTTCACCGGAACCGATATATGACAGTAATGGTAAGCGCTTGAATACAAGAGAAGTCCGTAAACGACAAGAGTTGGAGCAGTTACGTCATGAAAAGATTCAAGCGTTGTTGAAGATTAATCCGAACTTCAAACCACCTGCCGATTATCGGTTTGTTTTGTTATTTTCCAATAAAACTATACTCTTCTTGTCGAAAAAAAAACCACCAAGTTTGTTTGTAGCGCACCGAACATCCGCCTTCATGACAAGGTGTGGATACCTCAAGAAAGCCATCCTGAGCTGAACTTTGTTGGGTTGTTGATCGGCCCACGAGGCAATACGTTGAAGAGTCTGGAAGCCGAAACGGGCGCGAAAATCATTATCAGGTAGACGTCTCTATAATTATGATCCCTTTCGTTTCCTAGTGACTGCTGGTCCTCTTATATGAATATCCATATTTTTCAGAGGCAAAGGTTCAATAAAAGAAGGGAAACTAGGCAGCAGAATGGGTCCGATGCCCGGTGAAAATGAGCCCCTTCATGCTTATGTGACCTGGAACGGATCAAGCCACAATAAAGAAAGCTTGTGATAAGGTATGTTTCTCACTGATTGGAGTAGCAAGTTGATACTTCATCGAATGGCCTCACCATTTTTCAGATTCGTACTATAATTGCGGAAGCTACAGCTATTCCAGACGGACAGAATGAATTAAGAAAGCTCCAGCTTCGTGAATTGGCTCTGTTAAATGGTACACTGAGACCTGAAGACTTGGTTAGGTGAGAATCCTAACGTTGGCAGAAATGCTACAGTTCACAACTTAGGGGAAAAGATATTGGCACTTAAAGGCACTTTCCGCGATAAAATAAGGCTATGACCTTTCAAATGTGTCAGACGATCCGGAAGGAGATTGCGGAGGCTGCGCTACCTTTAGAAAGTGAAAATCGGCAAGAATTCCGCTTTAAGCTAACCAATTAGGCCCATTGGCGCCCCTTAGGCCCATGCCGACCCCAACCGGCTGCTAGCTACTAGCTAGTAGCCACTATACTATCTCTCTTCATTCCGAATGGTGAGAGTGAGGTGATAAGATATAAAGAGCTGATATCTTTATGATAACGACGAGTGGAAATTCGTACAAACATGCGTTTTCTTCATTGCATGCATGTA
>MU913725.1:0-15637 GCA_036418165.1 Cooperia oncophora | reverse complement strand
GGATAGCGCGCTCGCTTGGAAAGCGTGGGGGGGAGGCGGGTTCGAGTCTCACCTGGGGTCAAGACTTTTGCCAATAACACTTGCGATAACCTTCGGGTGAACAGAGACGTTGAACGGGCGTTATTATGCTGTAACAACATCCTAAACTCGTAAAGTTTCGTGGTTTAACAAGACCTTACAGGCAAGGCTGCAGTAAAGGCCCCATATGTTCATAAAACTTTACAAATGGCCCGTTGTGTTGGATTAGGCCTCAATTGACCTCATGGGACTGGGTTATAAAAAATCAGAGAAAAATGGAGAACATTTGGCTAAGCTAACCTTCATATCTCTAAGAAGATACATTGCCAGAACATTAGCAATATGAACAGCATTACGTTCTGCAGCCGGAGCACGTAACATTAGGTATAAATACAATAAAATAGATCTGAAACAGTATGGGGGTGATGAATTGCGATCGAACAAAATTGCCAATGTCACATACAAAGACTATGTAGTGCGATTATACGCCGACAGCGACACGTACTCGATGATGATGCGAACTAGATTGAGGCCATAGTGAGGATAATAGAGACGTGAATCTATTCAGGCTTATTGCACTATGCAAACCTTGATGCAGCGCATGCAATAAATTAAACTCGTAACCAGTATGAAATTTGTTATGAAACATAACCCCATTTCTGGTTCTCCACGAACACATTAAAAAAAAGCATAACCAGAAGTAGAACTGCCGACGCATACGGCTAGTTAGCGCAGAGGGCTAGTTAGCCAAGGCTATTATACTAACCAGAACTGTGGTCTATACCAAGTTAAAATCACTTTACTCACTAGTTATGGATGCGTTCAGCCAGAATTCGGCAATGCTGAAGGCAAAGAAGACAGAATGGCCAGACCAGAGACCAAGAGAGGTAGAGGGAGAATATGTGCGCAAGTACAGAGATGCAGACAAAACCAATTGCTTCCGGCACTTCAGCAGTACGTATAGTACCTTTGCGATACCTGAACTCGCCTTCATTTGAGAAGAGCAGAAAATTAGAGTGTGCAATTCTATTCATGCTACTGAACCGTCTGAATGCGTACAAGTTTTATGAAAACAGCTTTGGGTACATCTAAGGCTTGAAGCACATTCCTTGATTACTCAGAAGGAGAAGGAATCCCTTTTGTGTGTACGATGAGCAGGTCTGCACCTGCACCTAGCGTATTCTTTCACCGCTCGAAGTTCGTTATAAGAACGCCACTGGTCTGTGACTATTTATGGCCACGCCTTGTTCAGTCTGGCTCCATCCCTAGTCAAGAGACGATTACATTGGAGTTTTATAATCTTGAATGAACATAAATTTATGTATCCTTTTTTTCGTGCCGCTGAAAGCTTCAAAATGGGACTGCTTATTTTCTGACGTTTCGTTTTAGCCATCGCCTTCAAAGAGCGCAAATGTTCCGAAAATTACCATCTGCATATTCCCGGTCGCGGAAAATGGGAAAGAACCACTCCATGAGGTCTTGAACTACTCACGAGCCCGCGCCGTCGAGAATCCCATCTCTGGCTTCTCACATGTCTTCTGCACTGTTCGATCCTTTGGCACCCACTGTCCCTTAGCTGCCTGCATACAAGGTTTCGCAACAGGGCCATCCAGAAAAAGTCATGTGGGAGGGGTGCCTCTTCCCGTGCAGCACTCGCGGCGCCAACATGGGAGGTGGGAAGGCTCGGCCTCGCCTTCGTATCTATTTCCAAAAAGGAGACTTAAAGCGCAGACGACCAGAATTGCCGAAGAATAGACGCCGAACGGATGCGAAGACGCTGGTGAGTGGTCCAACCAGGGCACGCCATCGTTGTGATGACCACAACGTGGGGAGGGGGTCGTATTTCGTCTGAGAAAGTTTTTTTTTGTTCTCTTGTTCCACGGACGCTATAATGGATGGTCGTATTCGTTGTTGGGATTGGGAGAGGGACTACCAGAGATGTATACACCTATTATTTCCGATAGTTGAACATGATAGTTAAATCCTGACGACCTCCCCCTCCGCCCCACCCCTACCCCCCCCCCGCTCGACGGAAAATTCTTGGCTGAAAACTGGAAATTTTTCGGAAAAAATGGAAAAAGTGGTAGGAAGTTGGGAAAATCTAGGAAAGTGGTAGGTAGCATGGGAAGGGGGTCGTATTTGAGGATGGAATTAGGGGGGGTCGTATTTTTCAGGAAATGATCACAACGCGATGGCGTGCCCTGGGTCCAATTCTCTCCCCTACCCCCCTCCCTCTCTCCCACACACACAAAGAATCCACAAGATAGGGAGAATCGTGGAATTGGAAAAGGAATGTGCAGGTCTTGACAAGAGCTTCGTTGAGGAGGGCATTCATGAGCTGCGGAACCGCATTCAAAGCAACCTTACCCCTGAAATTCGTACTGGGAGTGGGTGTGCCCCACTAAACCGTAGATTTGTTCAGAGGATCCAGAGGAGATATGGAAGGCAGCTCGCAATCATCATCCAAAGAGCAATCAGAGGATATAAATTCCACTTCAAAGGGCCACTTCGACCCACCATGTTCCCCTGGTCGGACAACCACATTAGTGGAAAAACCCAGGCGAGGCAAAACCTAGTTCCTGGGTTTACCAATCCACTAAGATTTTGTTCAGAACCGGCCTACTGCATTCACGAAGGGTAGCACAGCCAGAGAAACCGAGAAGAGTCACTCAGCAGCTTGAACTCCCGAGGTAGATGGTCGAAAAGATGTCGGGATCTCAATCCTATCCCCATTCCGTTCTGCTCGTCTCTTGAACTTGCCCTGCATCGCCATGCAAAGGCATAATCAAGGGATGAGATCGTATCGCCCCTTTTTCATTCTTAACCATCTAACCGTGCCTTTATACTGCTCCAAAGAGCTTTTAAGTGCATGCACCAACTCCTCCTTGTCCACGCTTCAGCACTCGCAACCCTCGATTCCCCTTATCGTTAACTGCTTTTCGTTCCTAGTAACGATGGATAAGAATAAGAACTCCAGCAGACCTGTTGCCGTTTCTGAAGATATTAAGGCCGCACTTCTACCCTGCGACTTAACTAGGAAAAGGTGGCAGCTGAACAGTCAGAAATATAACTACGTGGAACGAACATTAAGGCCGAAACTCCTCCTTCTGGAGCCGCGTTCGTACTTTACGACTCAAGACGATTTGGGAGGTTCGACTATTACGGACCCAGTGATTTGAGAGACTGCGCTACGGAAAGTATAGGTATCGATCTTGCGACTGCAGCGATTGTGCGATCTGGCGATTAAAGAGACCCGGCATTTTCGGTAATTGCGCGCCAAGAGTGGATAAGTAGTGGGCGATCGGATCATCGAATCGCCCAAGCGAATCGCTAGCAGCCGCGCTGTTCGATACCCTTTCCTTCAGCAAAACGCCAGGCCTTTCATATCGCAGGATTGCCCAACATCCGCATTCGCCAGATCAATACCTATACTTTCTTCATCGCGCATTCTCAATTATTCAAACTTGCAATCGCAGAGTATGAAAAGCGGCCTAATGTGTTCATGCATGATAAGAGCTCATTACTAGTGCAAGCTCGAACTAAAACGGACGCAAAGCAGTACTGCAGTATCTCATCACCGGATTAATAAGCGACTTTATGAGGTACTAAGATGAGTGGCTACAAGACACTTCAAATTAGAGAACTTCATAGGTTTTCTTTTGTCACGGATCAGCAGATATAAAAATCACATTAGTATAGGAAATCATTAGTGATAGCCTCCGCAAGAGACATAGTTAAAACATCACGTGTAAAACGAAAGAATAAAATCGAGCACAAAGTGAAATTATGTCTACACCAAAGATTATTGATTACTTCTGCAAAATAAAAAAGGAAAGTGCCTGTAGTTTGCGAAATGTGAGAGATAAGCTGAAAATGGAATGGGCACAGCTTCATGCATACACTACAAAGGCTTCGATGTAACGGTTGTTTTATGTCTTGATAAATAGTCTAAAACAAAACAACTGCGGATCTGCCAACCATCAGAAAACACGATGATCTGCGCCATTCCATTTGACGAGTGTTACCTGCAACTCAATACTAAAAGTACAAACCACAAATAGCCAAGCAATTATCTTTCAAAATTGGCAACTGAGGAGTTAAAAAGCAAGGCTAGGCAGCTTAAGATAGCGTAACGGCCTCGGATCGCGTTCAGACTTCGCAATCGCGCGACCACGACCAGGGACGCTCCATCGTCAAACGGTGCCCTGCATAATTCAAACTGGCACGGTGTGAACGTGGCCCAATTTGAATCCTGCCTTTGCGAAGGAGCACCGTTTGGCTGTGGAACGGTCGGTCAATGGTCAACCCAGTCGATCGATCCAATCGAGCGATTGCGAAGTCCGAACGCGGTTTCAAGAAGTTCTCTAAGCAGCGAGAAAAGAAAAACTACGATTCCGACCCTTGACCGAAATACCACTGGACTCTGATTCCTAAGGGCGCGCCTGCATGATCTTATCACCGTTATTCATGAAAACGCTTTATAAAAACAACAAAATACAACAATGACATAATAGTAACCGCATCAAATCTTCTCAGAGACGATGGCCTCTTTGATGAGCATCAAGGTGGGTACTTCTTCACCATCAACATCACGGTATTCAATAATGGCGACCTGTCCATCACCAGCACCTTCAGCCATTCGCTCTCCTGAAAAAATGGATAGAGCTTAAGTTGCAGTGAGACTCTTGCACGTATGCTCACCAATGAAGAACTGCAGGGTTTTCCAGCGCTTCTTGTCAAGAAGTGAGACCACCCAAGCTTGAATCTTCTTCTTGAAAGTGTCAATCTCGTCCTTTGATTTTCCCTCCTTCTCCATATAATCAACAACCTTCTTCATGAAACCCTTCACGTACGACTTAAACGTCGCTTGGTCCTCATAGCAGTTCATTTCCTAAAATTGAGTTGAAGCAGCAGACTAGGCATGACCCATAAATAAAACTGATAACTAATAATAAGTAACAGTAACAATTTGCACTCTACAGGGGGGCCAAAAAAAGTCACTTTTCTTCATTGACTTTCGAGGCGCTATAAGTTACACTTTATAAATTCTGATCGGACATTTCTACCACCATATTAAAGAGCATATTAAATACTATTATGATACTCCGCCACAGCCTTCTGGAGGAGCGCCATCGAGAGATTCTGCCACGCGACCGTGATTCGGTGCCTGAGTTCAGCGAGATCGTTGATTTCTCCGCCACTGTAGACCACCCTGTTGAGCTCCGCCCGAACCGGGTAATTGAGGGGGTTTAGGTCAGGTGACCTGCTTAGATATTCCACTTCTTCAGGTACTCAACGCCCTTCCATTCCAAGTAGGCAAGAGTTTTCCCAACGCCCTTTGATTCCATGTGGTGTCACCCAATCCTGTAGCAGTACAAAGTTTCCAAGAAGGTACGGGCGACGACATGTGGGAGGATATTCTTCACGAGTTGCTCAATGTAACCGCCAGCGCTCACCTTCAGTCCGGGGTCCACGAAGAAAATATTGGTCTTTCCATTCCAGGTACGTCCGGTCCATACCATCAACCCGCGCCTTGGCGACTGTGGTGAAGATGATGTCCTAGACCGTGGCGACGTTGACGGAGCTGCTCGATGATGGAGGTCTTCCAGATCGAGAGTACTGGTCTCCAGGTAGCTATCATGGGTGACTCCATACTAGAAGTTTCGCAGCTGTTTGGAGGTGACATGAATTCCAAAGGTCTTCTCCAGTCAGGCTGCGACTGGAGATGACTTCATATTTTGGTGTACATGAAGGTGATGGGCGAGAGCCAGCTCCTGCTTATCGAGGAACATCTTGGGTATCTTCCGCCCTGGTACTCACGTCCTCTGTCTGGGCAGCGAAAACTTTGCTGATATGTGACTCGGTCGAAGTGACTTTTTTTGCCCCCCCCCCCTGCATGTGCACATTATAACTAAGATTGCTGAAAAGAATGTGAATGAATAAAGCGGCACAATTTGCAAAAAATCCTCTAATAAGTGGGCGAATATGTGTAACATAGAGAAACAATGAAGAGTTAGTATAGATGGAATTCGTACTGTACAATGTAAGTGCACACTATGTTCGCGGCAAAAAGTGGCCGTGGCTGTCTGGGGCGGGGCGTTGGTGTCCACTGTGTGCTAATATTTTAACCACCTCGCCATCTACAATGAGAGACTAACCTACCACAAGCTTGTGATTGAGAACGATGTCGATTCCGCGCTCCACAACCTCCTCTGATCCCTCGTCACCATCTTCACCTTCGGCTGAAGGGTTGGCTCCTGGCAAACATATCTCTCCCTCCTTGCGAATAACGTGCCTTCCTTTGAACTCGTACACGAGGTCATCAACGAGCTTCATTGGGAACGAGTCCGATGACAACTCATCATCTGAAGGAATGGATTAATACGCAGCTGGATTACGTTCATACTTCGCGTCAGCATTCAGAGCGCACGCATAGTTTCTGAATAGGAAAGTGTACATATCGATCTAGCGTATACAGCGTTCACCAGGCAGTCGCCGAAAACGTTGCGTACCGTCCTAGTCGCTCAGAATGTTGACGCAAAGTATGAACGCAGTTCAAAAACCATCGCATTTCGCCTGTACCAGAGCGAAGAGCGGTCAACAAGCCACCGCTAACATCTTACACTCTGCAAATTGCTTTTCCACGGTTAGACTCGTCAAACAACAATTGCCCACACCGCAAAAGATGGCTGAATACCTCAAGAACGCAAAACGCGTCAATCGGCACCAGATCATCTTAAGTCAGTGCAGGCTGTTGTGCAACTCAAGGAACGTGGTAAGAAAAAAAAACAACTTCACGTAATCTCACCTGTGAAGACGTCCTTGAAGATCAGCATGATCGCAGGAGTTGCCCAAGCTAAAGTCTCAGTTGAAAATTAACCATTCAAAAAGCACAAACAACAGTGGCGATAAGAAGGTACTGTTCGGCACAACCGCCAGCTTCAAAGCACAGTGTAAACAAACAACAATTTATCGTCCACAACAAGCTATCATGCACCTCTTCACGGTAGAGTAAACAATAGTAAAGAGCGAATTACATGCACCTCTTCACGGTAGAGTAACAATAGTAAAGAGCGAATTACATGCACCTCTTCACGGTAGAGTAACAGAAGTAAAGAATGGATTAATCGAAAAGACCGAAACCAAGATCTTCATCCTCAGACTCTTCCTTTACCTCCTCCTTCTTGGTCTCAACAGCGGCTGCAGCTGGAGCGGTGGCAGCAGCAGCAGGGGCAGCCGCAGCTGCGAACTTGCTCGGATCAGCGAGATATTCTTTGAGCTGAGCAGCCTCCTTGAAGTTGACGTCGGTGACGGCGGCAATTCCGAGCATATTTTGTACTCCTCTTGCCAACGAATGAGCAACGGACACCATGGTCGGGTATTTGATAGCGAGCGAAACGGCGGCAACGTTGCGTACTCCAGCCAAGAAACGTTTGCGAAGCTCCTCTGTGGTCATGTCAAGCACCTCAGGAGTGTAGATGGTTCCATTATCATACACTTGGAGAACAACAAGACCGTATGAGAACGGGGTCACTCCAAGCATGTTAAGAAGAGCAGCCTCGGAAGCTCCCACCTTCTCGCCTTCCTTGATAAGGTGTACCTCATTCAGAATCTCAATGGTACCCCTAGCGATCTTTGTTGGAATTTGAAGAGCCTGGAAGAACGAGGTTTTCTCGGGACCCATACCGGTGTTTTGAGGCGGCAGCTTGACGTCACAAGGAGCAATTGCGCCAGCCTTGGCAGGAGCACCCTGCAAAAGGGAAATCATTAGGCATGATACAATAAAACAGTTTAGAAAAAGAAACACTGAAACATACTCTTCTGTTTTCCAGCAATTTGGCACGGATCTCTCCAAGATCTTCTTTTGTGAAAACAAATCCCACATTTTGGACGATGTAAGGAAGAAGCTTCTCGAGAGCCGGGTTCTTCGACAAATGACCGCGAATGGCTTTGCGGATCATGGTATTCTTTCCCATGAGGATCACGGCATGACCTTGAACATAACGAAAAATGACGTACCAGCTACAAAACTAGTAATCTAGAGCCCTCCGAATATCGCTGACAAAACATTGAAGGACAACTCTCCACAAGACGCTTACCTCTCATTGCTTGACGGATTTCCTGCATCTGCTTAGAACCGACATTGTCGACTCCGACGAGGAAGCACTTTGGATACTCGTCAAACAATTCAACAAGCTTCAGGAAATAGTTAGCCTTCCAGGTAGTTCTGTCTTCCCTAACCATCGTGGTGAATTAAGGATCGTGCTGAGACGTTTTAAAGACGAACTGAAATTGAAAACTCTACTAAGCCCATTCAAGAAATGGTGATAACACTGCGGTATGCAGCAAAGCTTATGATGGATAAGGATTTGCTGCCAGTCCTGTAAGTACAAGAAACAAGAAAATGAAACTTCTAAGCGTGGAAGCAAAAGACCTAAACAGCGGTAGATTCACTCCTTCGTGCGAAAAGTGGGCCGTAGATTTAGATGTTTTTGATGTATTGCACTAAAACGCATGGATTAGCAATCAAAGAAGGTGGAAGCAGGGACAGAAGGAGGGCTCAACCAACAAGACAAACTCGTCAATGATAACATGCAAGCGGGACCAACACCACAACTAGTGCCTAATGTAAAATCCCCCCCCCCATCTCCCTGAGCGAGGACGGAAATGAGCTCAAAGAGATAAGTTGCAAGAGAAAACGAACTGCGAAGAACGAACTACATAGCCTGGTAATTACTACGCCAGGGAAACGGCTGAGTACACAATGCAAACTGTCGATACGCAGTGTACATGTAATGCAGTCGATGCTCAATTGTGCCATGGCGGGCTTTTTAAAACTATATTTTTCGTTCTAATTAAATATTTTGAAAAATATCGAGAACTGAAGAAAATTTACATAAAAGTCAAAATTATTTGATGAAGAGAGACCTTTTTGGTTTAAACTTTCTTAAACACTCAGCTGAATACATTGAGACTATCTTATATTATTTGGTTTGTTTCTGAGTGTCTCACTAGTGCGTGAAATGTCCACGCTTTTGATTGTGTGAAGTGCTTTTTGATATCTTGCCATTTCATTGTCACTTATGTTTCCGTTTTCTCAGCAGGACAACAAAAAGGAGTTACGGTTTTCTTGATGCTTTCAAATCCTTTGTAAGTTATGCTTTTACTCATACGGTTTTCTCGTTTTCACTATATTTTTTGTACCGTGTGAACCGTGGTTCTTTAAAGGAACTTTTTATCCCATTCATGTTGAGAAGCGTTGTGGGGTTTCTGTTGGTTTAAAATTATCTCATTTGCGGGTTCTAGAAAACTTATTTTTTGGATCACGAGTATTGAAGCGTGCGGCTTCGTGACAGGACTGCTGTATGAGTGCTTTAATATGCTTCTTAGCCTTATAACGGTTCAAAACTTATCTTCTTTACCAATCTTACAATATTTTTTTCCGTTGGATATTTATAGCACCATTGAAATGATTTAAGTAAAAATTTGATCGCTCTAACCCCATGCTTGTTCCCAACTAACCTTGGCTAGCAGTTTGTGCTTTAGTTGTGGCTCGAAAGTTTATTTTTTTACATATTCTTCGACTTTCTTTCAATAACTTGTTTCCCTTTACAAGTATCGTTTACATTTTCTTCTAAAACAATAACGATTTGCCACTTTTTACGTTCAGTGCTGCGATGTTATTTGCACTGTTCGTTCAGCCCAGTGCTCCATCTCTTTTGTCTCTTTAGAGTGTAAGATGAACAGACAACCGGGCATACTTTTGAATTGCGATTGTGTTCTTTTCAGCCTGTTATGGACCTTAGCGAAAAGACGGCCATCAGTGGGAGTGAGGACGAAGAAGAACATGATTTGGGTTTTTCTGTGAGTCTTACCAATTAATCGCAAACGTTGCTTTCACAGCAGAACACTTCTCTTCTGTGATCAAGCATTTCTTCGTTCAGAAAGAGCTCGTAGACGAAATTCGGTCAACAAAACAGAGCAATCCAGGTGAATGTCATACGAAGTTACTGCCAGTAATTTGAAAACAGTTCCCGCGATCAGGTGATCTTTGAAATGTCTCTGTACCTTTGGCACCCAGGTCCACACTTCCATAGAGTGTAGCACTTCTGACTATCGAAAGAGTGATAGAAAGCGGACACAGACGTGTGAGGTTTGTGGGGTTTGCCCTTTTCAGTCTGCAAGAGAGCGACTTATACGGTGAATCACATGTATGCGTTCTGTTTCGTGCAGCGTCGTAAAACGATTTTACCTGGATCTCGTCGAAGAGAATATTAGTTTGTCAACTCTCTTACGAGCTCACGACGCTTCCATCTCTAATGAGGGCTCACATATCGGTTACTGGTTCATAATTGAACATCCACTGCTCATAACACTTGATCGCGGGAATTGTCTTAGGTAGAACTTCCCAACAGTAAGCTACCGTAAAACCTTGCCACATATTTGCTCATTCAGGAATGTTCGTTTCGGCATGGCAAGAGGATGACGAAGGTATTGTGGAAGGTGATCTTGGCGATGTAAAAGAAAAGTTCTTGAAGGAAGCTGAAAACGGGAACGTGGACGCTCTGAAGAACATGCTTCAGGATAATCCTCACCTTTTGTCAGTGCGTTTTAATCCTTCATGTACCATGACCGATGTTTATACTACATTATTTTGATTTAGTGTTCTGACGATGACGGGTACACAGCTTTACACCGAGCTGCATACAACAACCATCTGGACGCGGTTACGTTCTTGTTAGAATGCGGTTCTGACCCTGAAGCCAGGTATTCTTAGAGGTCTACTGATTGCTCCCTATGAGTTCTCCTCGAGAAAGAAATGCGACCTTCGACGGAAAACAGTGCTCGTTTTTATAGACTTTTGAGTGTCCTAGTCAAAAAGAAGGCAGTTTTTTCCTTTGGCTGGTAAACATGAAGAGTTTCAATTGCTTTGCCGATCCTAAGCGACTGTGTTCATTCATTCTTTCATTACAGGACGAATCAAGGCTGGACACCTCTTCACTCAGCTGCTAACTGGGGAAACTATGAAGTGATCGGTCGTTTGATTTCTCATGGTGTCGATGTGAACGCTCGTTCTAATGGAAATGTGACGGTGCGTAATTCCAACTTGAGCTTCACTTTTTCTCATTGATTGCTGCCTTTTTCAGGCCCTTCACCTAGCCATAAGCAGCCAATGTGAAAACGCCGAGAACGTCTTCCACAGTGTCCGGTATCTTCTTCAAGCTCCAGGTACCTGTTGTGTCCTGTTTTTGCTAGAAAGCATCTTGATTAAGGTTTGGAAAGGTTTTTCATATGATCTGTCGTTAGCGTTTTACGGTCGTCGTAGAAAAGCTAGATCAACGGTAGTCACTTTCCCACCAGAAGCTTTGTTGGAGCTAGCAAGCAACAAGTCTCTGTGTTGTTGTTCGTATAAGTTCCTTTCAACAAATTGCTGCTTCAGCGATAGGTGGAGGACAGCTAGGCCGGCATGGGCCTATCGGGCGCAAATGGGCCTAAAACCTGAGCGCCCTGCGTTTTGCTTGCTGTTTTTCAACTTTTAAAAGCGGTATAGCCTCTGACGTTGCCTGCTTGACCATCGTGCACGGTTATGAGAACCTAGCCTTAGTTTATCGCGGAACGTGCCTTTAAGCCCTTTCCGCGGATTCTTCAGTAGCTCGATTCTCCTGATTCCGCTGTCCTTCCTAGAATGCTAGGTGGGCGGGGATTAAAAAACAGTTCCTATCTACTCTTAACCGATTCTTCCAGTCCAGCAATTCTCTGAATCCCCAAATCAGTAGGCACATTTCCTTTACGCCGATTCCATAGTGATGAGCATGAGCGGCTACGCCGCAATGGCAGGGATGAAGCGCCGCCGTTTCATGAGCGTGGGGTTGATTGCCCCTTGCGGGGTGCCCTTCATGCATTCTCAGTCACTCTTCCGGACCCTTATACACGAACTAAGGCCGCATTCATAGCTTGCGACCATGAAGAAATGCAGAAATGAAGAAATGCGGAATCTGCGGAAATGACGAAAAGCATTACATACGTATCGATTTGAAGAAGCAGAAATGCCGAAAGTGAAGAAGTGCGGAATCTGCAGAAATGCCGAAAGTGCAGAAGTGCGGAATCTGCAGAAATGACGAAAAGCAATAGATACGTATCGATTTGAAGAAATGCAGAAATGCCGAAAGTGAAGAAGTGCGGAATCTGCAGAAATGCAGAAAGTGCGGAAAATCGATACGTATCGGTTGCTTTTCGTCATTTCTGCAGATTCCGCACTTCTGCAGTTTCCGCATTTCTGCATTTCTTCACTTCTGCAGTTTCGGCATTTCTGCATTTCTTCAAATCGATACGTATGTAATGCTTTTCGTCATTTCTGCACTTTCCGCACTTCTGCAGTTTCCGCATTTCTGCATTTCTTCAAATCGATATGTATATAATGCTTTTCGTCATTTCCGCAGATTCCGCATTTCTTCATTTCTGCATTTCTTCATGGTCGCAAGCTATGAACGCCTCCTAATGCAGAACGCTCGCCATTGTACGAGTCGCTCGCCCCCCCCCCCTGGTAGCCTTGGTCTAAATTTACTGTTTGGTCCCTCAGCGTTGAACTGTTTTGCCAGAACGCATATTTTTGATTGATTTGTAAACCTAAAAATTTTTCAAGGCGCTGAAGTCTTTTCAGGTATAGACGTGGGCGTACCAAGCGGTGCCGGTGATACTCCCGTGGAACTTGCTCGACGAACATCAGCCATGGTTCACATGCTTTTAACTGATCATTTAAACCGGTGATGGAACATTACTTTTGTAAAACTTGGCCTTTTTTACTTACTTGGTGTACTTTCCCCTATTCCACCTTATTGTCAGTTCATTGCCACTTTTTATATTGTACAATATTAAAATCTCGCGTCAAGTTTTACGATCATGTTTGTAATTGTAAACTAACACTGAAATGTATGCAATGATAAAATATTCATCGGTGCTCAGGCTTCCATGGATCTTCAAAGAGTTATAAATCCTGGATACATAGTAATTGAACTGGTTTGCTTTTGTTGTATGGATGACCCAAAGGAATCAGTCAGTTTTCAGTAGTATAGGTTTACTAGCAAAGAAATTTCATGTCGCTTCTTGATCCATATGTGTCGTCAGCTTGCTAGATGTTGTGATTTAGTTAAAAATTATGGAGGTCGCGTATTTGTGGTCAGTTTCCTTTACTGCGTCTTTGCTCAGCATTTGTGGCTCATCTGTTTATTTTGTTTGCAAAAAAAAACCGAAGCTTCTCCTGAGAAGCCGTACCGGGGAAGAGAGGTGTTTTAGCGAAAGGAAAAGTATAGGTATCGATCTAGCGTTTTGGGTGAAAAGGGAAGTGTAGGTATTGGTCTAGCGTTTCTCCCAAAACGATAGGTCGATGAACGTACTTCCGTTTTGCCCAAACGCTCAAAACGCCGGAGGAAAGTATTAACGGAGCCTGATGCATTTAGTGTATCGAGTGGTGAAGATGTTCGTGTTTCAAGGAATGTCCTTGATAACCTGCACTGCCCCTGTTCTTACTTTCGAGTTCTTGAGCGCTCGTTCTGGGGACCGTTTAATTTGGCGCATTCCATACATTCAATCCACTATCCCATTTTTTTTCAAATATTGTTCTTCTGCTGACAATCGCGGGCACCGACCCAAAGCAAGTTCACTGTTAGGCTTAGTTCATGTTTTGCGGCACGGGAGGAAAATGGGCGTTAACGTAGTTGGAGAGGGGCCTCGCGGCGAGCGATGACTCATGCTCTTCTGCTCCCTCCTCGGCAAAATAGAAGTAATTTCGTGTTTAGGACATGAATATAACTTCGCCCTAGCTATATTCAAAAGTTAAAACAGTTAACACTGAAAAGTGCAAAGAAACAGTTTTAGGCTGCAAGGTTCTTGCCTAAACTACAAAATTTTGTTGCATGTTTGTCGTTGACTGTTATTGTTGACTACAAAAAATCAAATTTTTAGCTTCTGTGGAATTCTTCAGCAAGTTCCCGGTGAATCTTGTTTGTTTTATTCTGATTTGGCTGCTAGATTCGCGTTTCAAGTATGCCGATGAGTGAAGAGCCGATGAGTCATCACTCGCCGCGAGCCGCGTGGCCCCTCCCTAACTACGTTAGCGCCGGGAAAATGTTCGCCAAAGAAGGTGAACCGTCTACTCCGTTCACGAGGATTTCGAAGATAAGTATGTCTAGAGGGTGGGGGGTAGACATCGATCGATATTCGTGTGAGTCTTTACGCACATTCCTAATTACCCATTTCGCAGTGTGTGGACGCAGCCTTATCAAGTGCGGCTTAACGTTTCTACGATGGCTGTTAACCTGTTTAATAGATACCGCTGGTCGTTTGATGGTTGTGCTACCACTTACCAAGAGTTCTTGGGAGAGTCATCTCTGCTGACGTGTTTCTAGTTCTTTTCCTCTTCGTTTTTCCCCCTTCAGCACCTTAACTAACTTTCTTACGATTGAAAAGTTGAGTTTTTTAATTAACTTTCTCACTTGAAAGGTTGAGTTTTTTTGTGCCGATTAGAGCGTTTAAAGTAGATCAGAGTGTAGCGATTTCTGGGTATGGGACAGACGGAAAAGGCTTCCATTTTTCTCTCGGAAGTCAGATGCTTTCAAACACTTTGAGTTTCCTAAAGAATCTTCGTCTTAGGTTTTCATGTTCATATCCGTATTTTACGTTGCGAAGCTTTCCTGTTATACGACGGAACAAGCTGAACATTGTGATCTTGCTTTTTATTTCGGTGTATTTATTGCTATTGAAGTATTAGTGAACTTTGTGTTGTTTCAGTACTACTCACGGTATTACTCTTAGTCGTTTTGTGATTTTGTTTTCTTTGTTGTAGGTTAAACTACGACTTTTCAGACATAACTGCGTATCTTACTGGCAACGACAAGCATGTGTTGCTGGATTGCGCAGGAGTGCTTTAAACATTGGTATGTTCTTATAATCTTTTTGAATAATTATATTAAATGAGACTGTAGCTGCCTCTGATTTTCAACACTGAACTGCCAAGGGTGGCTTCTTTTTAGCAATAGCTGATCTTGGTACCCACCACTTTATTACAAGCGGGTGGTCATGAACTAATAGATGCTCGTTTTGTCGTATTTTTGATTAGTACCGGCTCTCGTATTAGGTTGAAAGGAAAGTCCTGTCAGTGTTTTTTGAAAAGCCTACACTTTTCGGTTCTTGCTGCTCGAACATGGCGTGATATGCCATGCTTGTAGTTCTGGGAGCTTTCCTGCAAGAGTTGTGTGAGGGACCACCCGCAGTCTTGCGACAAAACTCGGATGTACCTAACTGACAGTCGTCAACCGCCCTTGACTACCGAAAAGTACTGGCTCGATGGATCACTCATACCTTGACCGATGGCACGCTGCGCACCCGGGTACCCCTTGGTCAGTCTCCCCTTCTCCGCCCTCGTCAAAAGGTGTTTCTGGGAGACTGCTTAGTGGAGATGACAGATGGGTCCTCTGTGATTTCAACCCACACAGTACCGTGTCTCTCTCAAGGAGAAGATCCATTCTAGCAGTCCAAACCGGGCATGTATTCCGAGAAGGTTCTCCTGTGCTGCTCCTGGGACGCGAGGGGGATGCTGCAGAACGAGCTGCCCTATAAGAGC
>MU913724.1:14012-26246 GCA_036418165.1 Cooperia oncophora | reverse complement strand
TCTTCCTGTGGTGCAGCTTGGCACCAACATGCACCCACCACTGCCCGATCATGTTTTCTACGAGAACTGATATACGTCTTTAGGAGCGTTCAGACTTCGCGACGGCAGCGCTTCGGTCGCGCGTTCGACGCGATCGATGCGCATGCTTTTAACTGCATCGATCGCGGGAACGCGCCACCGAAGCGCTGCCGTTGCGAAGTCTGAACGCTGCCTTACTACTGAGTTCCGTGAGGGCATACAAGCGGCGCCAGAGCTTGTCATGAGTTGGGAATGTTTGGGTCTGTACGATTTCCCCCTCCACTTCCCCTCCCACCGTCTTTCCTCTACTTATTCTCGGGCTGTTCGAGCGGGGGGGGGGGGAGAGGGGACCCACCACCGTTACTTCGCGAGTGACTCCGGCGATAACACTGTAAACTTCCCTGCTGCGGTTTACTTGTTGTCCTGCTCACGAATAAGCGTTCATTACCGATGAAAGCACATGCACTGTGGTAGTCTGCGCCCTGCTAACGCTAAGCTTGGGCCTGCGGAGAGAGATCACGCGGAAGAAAAAAATAAAACATCCGCAGTAAAATGGCGCATGCGCTAAAATTCACATGAGCCTTGCTACCCCAACTGTCTAACCGACGCACGTGAGAAGTGGTCGCTCATCGCTCCGTGATGTTCCGCGCCGTCTTTGCGGCAAATACGATTTCCTTGTCCACGTCCTGCTAAAAACTCAGTTGACAATCCATTCAACTATACTTGTATAAGTTTTCGATTTCGTGTGTACCGACTTCACGTAGTTTCGATGCATTTTCGACGAAATATAGTTGATGCCACCGCAATCAATGTGGGTGGTGTTAGGGAAGGGTGAGGAACCCCGCCCACGGCTCCGTTTTTTACCAATAGTGATCGACTAATGATCAATTAGAGAAGAAAACAACCATTGGTAGAAAACCGCGTTAGTGAGCCCATACCATGCCTCTTGTCACAGTTCCGACTGACTGCGACGATATCACTGTATGAACAGCTGTTTTTATGCATGGTTTCATGTTTTCAATAGGGCTTCAAAAGTTAGATTGTAGGGGATTACTCGGCGTTCGCTGGACACTTTGACTACTCAGTTCATTCGAATATTAAAAGATGTAATATTTAAGGAGCTCGGGATGTCAGTATGCGAACCGCACAATGTGATGAAGCCCTGCGAACCCTTTTTACCCTGCAAGCGGGCCCTGAGATCCGCTTTACTGGCCCATTGCGGTACACTTCTGTGAAGTACTGCAAAGCTCTGGAATGTTACGCGTTTCATTTGCACTCCATTGTTTCGATTTACTGTGCGCTGGACGGTAAATAGTATTGGAAGCTGCGAAAAAACGTAAGGAGCTAGGACCTGAGGCCCACCCCCTAAGAGGGAAGGACCACGGCATTGGCGGATCAACTTCTTTGTGCAAAAATATTATTGTAATATATGAAAAGAGCTTCACTATCCATTTCTATTTTTATTTGCACTACGTGACCACACAATATTTCGATTTAATATACTAATAACAGGTTGTGATCTGCAATTGCACAACATTACGATAGCACGGTTTTCAAAATTGCATGAATTTAACCTATGACCTACTTCCTTTCTCTACTGCTTCGAAGAAGCGTAATTCATTATAAAGTCGTGTTTCTGAAGAATGTAGGAATAGGACGAGTATATAGTGGTTAGGTCAGGAAAGGTGAAGGCACATATCTTGTACAGATTTGTAGTGCAATTGATATCACCGCAACGGGGCGGTCTTGAAGGGGCTATAGAGAGCCCACCCGCGGCTTCTTCACCATTGGTTCGTCTTTTCCTAAATCGATCGCTAACCGATCACTATTGGTAGAGCAAAGTTGCCGGAGGCGGCCTCATTCCGCCCCTCCTGGCAGCGCCCCGATTGACTGCGACGTCAAACTATAATTGAAGCTTCCATAGCTTGTTTGTTGCCCTTATATGTTGCTGTACGTACCCGTACTCCAGTTTTGAAGGTTTTATAGGTCGTTGTCTCTAGCTTCAGACTGTCACTATGATTAGGGGCTTTGCTGGGTCTACGTTTTGGCGTACCCGCCGTCATCGGAGTCTGAAAGTTTCGACTATTTTAGAGTTCAACATACAGAACCTTTTTGGCCCAATAACATCCGCTGGAATGCAATGGCTTAGAAATACACTTGACTGAAAGGCTTTGAAGGAGTGGATTGATTAAATTCGATATCTCGCCCACAGTGCTTGCACCGTGCGCTCGGGTATAGTAACTTGACCTATCAGGGAACTTGCCCCACTCCCCCTCTACTGCCGAGCGGGCAAAACCATGCTGGTGTCGGATTGAACGTGAGATAATTCAAGGCTATAACAGAAGCGTGACGCCGAAGGGAATATGGCAATACCCTCCTAACGTCCCGCGCTGGTGGCTTGGCGAGCGACGCCGCGCCCGCGGGGACGAGTTCTCCTGTGACCGTCTGAATTCGAATGTTAAAGGGACGGAGAGAAATTTAGGCCATTCCGCATGGGGTCTTACCTGCAGTTGACTTCACACGTGTTTCGCTGCCCCAAGCAACATCCAATCAAATGTCGAGGTTTTGCCCGCCCATCGCCGTGCGTTGCGTTCGCGCGACGGTGTGGCAGATTGCGATAATGTAGACTAATGTTCCGAAGCTGAAACGTAGGCATAAGAAGGACCCTCAATCTTGTAATGGCTTGAAGGTAGACAACGGCTATCTTTATTACGCAAAGTGGCAGGATAGCCAAAATAAAGCATTGCAAAACTTTTATGGTTTTTGACGTCCCAGAGGTGTATCCCCGCCTTGGGCTCGAAGCACTTTTAGGCCACAACTCGATATCAACTCATTCATCTTCTCCAGCTCATTTACGTCCGGATGTGTTCCCGCACGTCTAAGTAATTTTTTTTTCAGTGATGGCTTCTGAATCTTCGAAGCGTTCGAAATATTCTGTGCACCGTCGCCCTACGTTGAGCAGCCCACCTCCCTTGGTTTCGTGCTTTGTCCGCCTACTAACAAGTATGTACATTTTTTATCAAGTTATCAATTATTTCACCAGGAAACCCACAAGTCATCCATACTGATAAACAGAAGCGGAAAAAAACTTGAATCATGCCAAATCATTATGGTTTCTTCGAGAGCTCTCGGATACTTGCTCCAATCCGAACGGCCAACAAGTTATCTGCGAAAATTTTTCGCAGATTCGCTTTGTAAAAGCACAGTTATCATGAAGAAAAAAAGAAAAATGCGACACTTGGTTCACCCAACTTTTGCCGCTGCTGTTACAGGCTTGTGCGGTGCGGGTGAAGGGACGGGCCGGAAGGATGCGTTGGCGCGGCGCCAAACCATTTCTTCACCAATTACTGAATAGGGTAAGCAACGAAAATTAGCGAAACGAATGGTACGAACGATATAACCGTGCCGCTTGCTTGCTCAGCGGCAAAGAACGGTTTTGGCGCCGCGCCAAACTTAGTCTGCCTGTGCATGGGTGATGATATCGACGTTTTCCGTCTACTACATTGAAATTCAAACGGTCAGTCAGGGAAACTCGTCTTTCGAGAATGCGGCGTCACTAATCACGCCTATCGGCGCTACAAATTAACGCTCTTGTCACGAACCTCACAAAATGCACCAACAGAAGTGCTCGTAATGACAATTCATTCACCTGCTAACAATGTAGGATCAGCTGTCAGTTATGAATGGGTGGAAGTTCAGTCTGTCACGCTAATTACCGTCGGGGGAGGGCATATAATTGACACCTAGTCGGTGCAAAACTGCGATTACCGCCATTTAATTGGTTCACCCAGCACTGAGCTCCATGTTCCCTTGAGGGCGCAAGTCCTTGTCTCCATTACGAGGATTCCATAGTACAAACAGCGCCCGTCCCTTCCTCTTACAAGGTTATAAGCGCCCAGCTTCATTGTCGATGCACACTGTTTCAAGGGACCGCTGGGTAATTTTCAAGTCGGTGATTCTCATTCTGGCATGTATATTTGATTTCGTTTAATACTTTCATATCAGAACAGTACAGAAGTGCGACGATCGGCAAGGAAGGAGCTGTCATCGTGTCGCTTCCAGCCCCCCCCCCCTCCTACCCCTTCCCCACTCTGCACTGATGTTGATTATGAGTCGTTCAATGCTTCCTTGCGCGAGCAGCCCTATCCGCAGTGTCAAATGTTGGGCATTTTTTGCGGCTCGACAGAGAGCTGCCGCCGTGAGCGGAAGGAGCGCCGCCCGTGGAAGTCGCCCCTCCCCTCTGGACTGAAATATAGCGGTAGTATTATGCAGACATATATGTACAACATAACTATAACAAATAGGAATGGCATTGCGTTGAGTTTCCTATCCTTTCTCTCTGGTCCCTAGCTAGCGCATGCTCATCCAGTGTTGGAACCATATTTTGGGCATTTGTGACATTCATCTTCACTCATCTCAAGAAGTATGTCAGTCAGCATCTACGGATCCATAATTGGACTCCCACATCCCTTCAGCTACAACAGCGTGATACATCTTTAAAGGACGGAACTCACAATCAGGATGGTGTTAAGTCCATAATAACGTCACTGAATTGATTTCGCAATGGAGCACGCTTTCCGCTGTTGTTCAATATTGCGAAACTGCAAACAGCTCGTATGAATTGCCGAGTCATATGGGAAGTTGTTAAGTAAACTGAGGCAGCGTGCATCCACTCGCTACTAATTATCTATAACTTTTTCATTACTTCTTGAATATCGATTACCGTAATGGAAGCCGCTATAAATAGTACTCAAGTAACTAACAGCTGTCGGCATTTCATCAAGGCATGCTCACTGAGAGAAGAGAGGTGGTGTGGCGGAGAATCAGGTGGTTTGATTGAGTGAGTGTACAACTAGAAGAGGGGGGGGGTTCATCTAATTGTCTTGATGATGTAAAATATCGATTGTATCATGCCTAAAGGGTGTTGGGTGCGTGCAGCTGTTCGTTTACCTGGGCTACGAGCTTGCTTTTGTGAGTGAACCCCATAGAGCAGAGAGCAGACTGAGCAGCAGTTCTTTGGCTATTCCTAGCCTTCTCGATCCAAACACTACGGGTTGGATATGTAACCCCCTGATTTAGGAAAAATAACCTGTTGAAAAACTTTTGGTCAGGCTGCAACACCTCTCAACAGGAAAATCAACTACTAAAAAAAGCCAAATACGACTGCTCCACTTTGTTGGGAATTTCACAACAGTAACCTCTGAAAATCTGAAAAATCTGTGTCCGGGACACTTCACTCATCCACTTCTCTTTAAACAGCGCATATTGCTTTATGAGTCCTATCGGAGGTCGTATTTGGCTTGCTGTAGAAGGGGGCAGGGTCTTATTTAGCATCGAGAGAAATTTTTGGTTCTTTTGCCGTTTCAGGCCATACTGCTATACTTATTCTGCTACCCTTAGGCTCCAAAATCATTATTTCTCATAGTTGATAGGTGATGCGAAAAAAAGTCTGAACCCCTCCCCCCCCATCCCATCCGCTGAATGGGAGAATTTTTGGGCAGTACTCAAGTGTGTTCGTGATCGGAGCGGTAAGTCATAAAATTATGTCGTTACGAAACCGTAGAAGAAGGACCGTCGGGCACTTTCCGCCAGTGTGGAAAGTTTTTAAAAATGACTCCCTCTTCTTCCTTATCCTATCTCCAGAGAGGAGGGAGGAAATGTGAGAATCGCTACCAAACAGCTGTCAATTTGGAGGCGCCACCAACTAAGCGGGAGGAGATACCATGTCCTTGGGGCCCATACTGTACATACCTTTCACACAGCTCGAAGAGTGCCCTGGGCGTATAATCGAACTCCCTGATGTGGTAGGCTGCATAGTCATTTTGAACACGCCTTGCAATACGGGATATTTCCAATTCTTCGCGAGGCATTTTCGTTCATGTCTGTGTTGTGCAAGGCGAAGACATGGTTACAACTCTCCCGGAACGATATGTCCCATCAGAAGCGCAACCGCTTGGAGCGGTAAAAACAACTTTAAGAAAAAAATTTCCACGAAAAGTCAAACAGCAATCCAGTGACCACCAAATACGACCCCCTCTTGCCCTTGTGTAGTGACTTTCAAAATTGTAATGTGCCGTGCGTCCGATGCACTCCGCTCAGTCGCTTCTCTTCTAACCACCATCATGCACGAAGTGCACGAAATGGTAATCTATTGACCCACTGGTTGTGCTGGAACAGCTGTCAGTTATGATTAGATTGGCGAATTATGGTATTCATTCTTGAGTATTACTTCCCAAGGGTGCGGTTTTACCACTTTTATCGGCTACTTTTAGGCATGTCTGAATCTCCTTGGGACGTACAAACCTCATGCGTGCCTCTATTAGATCCTGTACACTGGTTTCGGGTGGCAATCAGTGACCTAAATGGTCGGAATTGTGCAAACTTTTTAGTTGCTATCTGATCAAGGTGCGATGTAATCATCAGCCGAGGTCATGTCACGAGCTCGACCTCTCAGCTGCGCCAATCGCTTTGTTTCCATGGCTTTTGGTTGTGCTCTTTCTTTCCCATTTTCACGCTAACGCATCGTGCAGCACTTGCATAGGTCGCGTATTGTGCAGAAGGCTGTCCGCTGTCCTATCACTGCGCTGAAATTCATCCACAATGATAGCATCAAACGTGCATGTGTACGAGTAAATACACAGGGACGTATATGTTTATGTGTGTATATGAGCGTCTATTTGGGTGTATGTTGTGTGTATGTCTAGTTAGTTGTGAAGTCGTGTTGGTCCCCGTGTTTGTTTGAGCGCCGGGCGGTCGTTGCATGCTGCTGTTGGCCGTTGCTGCTGCTGCTTCTGCTGCCGCTGTAGCTCGTCGCGGTCGCGGTCTCGCGTCCACGGGGCTCGTGCCCTCGCCTCGCGGCGGCGACTTGTCTGCGTCCAGGACTACTGCTCACTATTTCACCCATCCCGAAAGTTCACCGTAGCCAATCGTTGTACCCCTCATACGTTCTGCCTCGTCCCGTCGTCGTTCCCCCATCCCCCACCCCTATAGCGCAGCCCCCGCCGACGAGGCGTGACGCGACTCGCGACAGGACGCAATTGATCGCGCGGCCGCCATAGACGCAGAGCACACCGGAGCGTCGCTCTCAATCTGTTTCTCTGGCGCTCCATCATCACAGCCCCGACATCGACGTTATCCAGACTCCACGGGCTGTGTCCAACTTACCCTCCGTGCCTCCTGCCTGCTGCCGCCTTCGTTTCGCTTGCTTGCCTCTCATCTCTACCCCCCTCCCGTCCGTCCGTCCACCGACGCTTCGCACAGCCCTCAGCACACTTCGATCACCGTCATCCTGTTTTAGCTGGCCTACAGCGAGCGGCTAATTCCGTCAAGCTTAAAATCTCATCGATCGTTTAACGCCCTCGACTATGTACTTGTTGAAATAACTCCTACATTTCTGTAATGTTTTACTGCATCTCAGTGCTTTCGTTCTGCTCTCGTGTGCCGTCGCCATCGCTTTCCGACTCCATTTTTTCGCTCAAATTTCCTTTAACGAAACCTTCCTTTCTGTCCTATCCTTCTCCTAACAGCATTCTTAACTTCGTATAGTCAAACTCACTACGGTCAGGCTCAATACCGTTTTTCCCCGATTTTGATCTGCCGTGCGACAGCCGTTCTTGTGACCCGCCCCTAATATGCACGCTAATGCCCGGCGCCATACGTATTTCATGCGTATACAATCGTCATTGTTTCTACATTTTGTACACTTTACAATTCCCTGGAGCAAAAGATAAGCGCCTCGCGACTCCTCTCGTAATAATAGTTCTTCAATATTGATCGATTTCCTACGGACGATCGGCAACCGAAATTGGATCATCGCGTCGCCTGTACACCACGACGCGGTTTGATTTCATAACTCCGTTTCCAGAACACTCGAACTCATTCGTCTGCCCTATTTTTATTTTTAAACCTCCCGGAGAACTCATCCCCACCCCGAACCTTAGTTTTCTTTTTTCCTCACCAGTAGGTCGCTCCGCGTCACTCATAAATCCGCAGTTTTACAAGATTAATAGTCTATTAGCACAGAAGACGCTTGATCCTGTCACAATATCCTTTCCACCTGTTAACAAAGTACTTCCTTCCGGTACGATGGACCGTTTGGTGCAGTAGATCGTAAGAATTTTCGTTGCGCAGAACGCTTAGTCTGTTTATCTCGGGGCTTCGTTCTCCTAGATGCAGGTAAAATTTTCATTCCTCGCGCCTAGTGTAGAGCCATTGACAAAGTGCTCTCGTATTCTCTTCGGGATGTTCCAGCATGGTGAACATTTTGGTAAAATAGATCGTAAAAATCCCTTTTATTTGCACAAACCCTTGAACCACTAACTTTGGAGCTTTACTCTAGATTCAGGTAAAGTTCCCACTCCTATGGTGCCGATTCTCGTGATTTACAATGCCTCGAGGGTTTTGACGGTTACAGGGCATCTGTCAGCTGAATGCCCCTTCGTTAGATGGGTCCAGAGGCATTTCTTCCTTGCATTTTCTCGCCAGGCATCTGAAGGGAGGAAATAAGGAAGAAGGAAGTGGAAGAAATAAAGTAAAGAAGGAAAGATGAAGAAAAGAACGGTGGAAGGAAGCTTCGCGGTTGACAGATGTTCCGAGACATTCTGAGACCAAAATGCCCAACCTTACTGGAGTAGCGCTTTCATTACAGGGGCTGTTTCATTTATAGATTTTGTTGTTTTGTTTACAAGCTGTTTGTTTACTAGTTTACTACTTTCTGTAAAGATGACTGCATCCCATTCATAGATTTATCGGGGAAAGTGTTTGCATATGACCTTTACGGGTATGCGATAGCTGGCGGAGAACATTATCGATTTTACGGTCACATTGGGATGTTGTTGATTGTTCGCTGTGTTGTTTATTACTTGTGTGTTATATAAGGGTAACTTAAAAATGTAGCGTATCTATGAAAATTTCATAACAACTGCTAGTGAGATTTCAGCTAATATTTTTCAGCGCGAAACCTTTTTCTGGAATAAAACAAATTCAAAAGGTGGTAGTACGTGTTGATTACTTATATGACTTTCGGGGTATATGACTTTCGGGGTTGATAGGTGGTACTTTTACTGAGGTGGTCTAACTTCTGAACTTATTGTCGTCTTCGGAACCCAACCTTTGGGGAGAAAATCCGTAACCATAATTGATCGTTACATCCAGCTCGATAACTGAGGCATTACATTTGATTTGTTAATCAGGTGCAACGCCTAAATCTATTGTACAAAAATGAACTAGTGTGGTGTTTTTTTGTGAGCCCCTGTTCATTTTTATTGTTTCTTCATTTTTTTTGCTTGTTCAAAATAGTTTGGGTGTTTCGAGAATAAATTTCGGGGTTCGAACAACTCGCTTGGCATTTTCTTGTCATTATTTTTATCATAAAATTGCCCTTGTTAGCAGCAAGCTTCTGATGCCTGAAAGGTTCCTCCTTAGCTGAATCATTAGTGTACGAATTTGAAGGGAATGAAATATGCACGTGCCCTGCACGGCATTGGGATCCGGCTGAAAAAATGGAAAACATCCGCGATATCCTGAATATGAGAAACCCCTTGCAAAAAACAATGACCTCTCCTAGTTTTCACCCAGAAGTGCGCTTGCTCCTCGCCTGGCAAAGATTTCTGAAAGATGCTGCATTCGCCTGGGATTTCGATAAGGTCAAAGCCATTATAGTTCTTTTCTAATAAGAAATAAGAGGGAGAAAGGGATGAGAGGCGCAGCAGGAGCAATCCAACGCTTGGAGCTCACGCTGTAAACGGATATCAGCGCTTCACAACCCAGTTAGTCGCTGCGGGCATAACAGACGGTGTCGCGCGCGCGAAAAGCGCACCAGAACTATTCGACATGGCAATGCTGCACGCACAGTGCAAGTGTGGTCATTGCACTAAATTTTCGTTCGTTTGTCTCAAGCAACATGTAAACAACAAACAACAAACTAGCTGGAAAACTGTGTTAGTGTGCGTGCGATGTCGTGGCACGAATGTCCTGTCACACCCCTGAACTCCCTGTTGAAAGTGAGAAACACTAAGAAGAGAAAGCTGCATCAGAAACATTTTCTGAACATTCCCAGTTTGACCGAAAATTGATCGAAAGTGGAGAAATGGGGACTGAACTCCAGAAGCAAGAAAGTAATTTCGCTGAGATTTCGTTTGGTTCAGACATCCGCCAAAAATCCAGATAATAATCCCTCTTCAGTCCTGTTTAACCCAAATAAGACATAAGGAGTAACATAAAGTAGCGGAAACAGAAATTGGTTGATCAGTCAACAAAAATGAATTCCATAAAAGTCACGGCTACTGAGTTCACTAAACTAGTATACTTCAGTCAGTAATGATGGACTTTTCTATGCGTACGAAGAGCAGTATATGCGGAATGAAAAGATAAAAATTGAATAAAAGATCCGCAAAAGAAAGGTCGATTGGAAAAAGATGCATAGTTTGCAACAGAAACGTGAACTCGTATATTGCAAGCTTTTCCTACCACAGAAACGTGCTTTCATGCAGGGTCTCGAAGAAAAGTGAAAAAAGTCAACAAACTGTGTAGAAAGTGCAGCAGTTCTTTTATATCGTCTATCACAACCCGAAAACGTCCAATTTTTATTGCACAAATTTTGTCTATCGAATTCCGCAGTACCCTGCCCACGACTATGGCGTCCACTTTTAGGCCCGCGACAGCCAACTTCGTAGCCGTGATCGACCACTAAACAGTCTCTACAGATAAAGTAGGCATGAGAAATATGGGAGCTGGGAATTTTAGTGAAATTTCAACAGTTTCTGGCATAGTTGTTGCTTTAGGTTAACAAAGAAAAGATTATTAAAGCGGATTATTTTCCATTTTATGGGTGCAGCCCCTCAGATTTTCAATAAACACCTGCTTTGACGGGATGTAACAAACTCCTCAAGGACTCAATAAAATGCTTGAAACTGGGATAAACTCGACTAAAGTTAGGGGGCAGGTAAGCTAAGAGAGGGGCATATAAAGGTCCACTTGTGCAAAAGCGAATCGCGATGCGAAACCTCTTTTGGGCAAAGAAACTGCTCCACCTGCCTCGGAGCTCTTTCGCTTCTTGCCTCAGGTAAGGATCCTCAACCCAGCAACAGCGATCCCAGTTCTAAACAGGTGATCCTTTGAATGCCCCTTCAAACTATAGTCGACTTGCAACCGAAGGAAATTGGGAAGGCGTTGAATTGGCGATCTTCTGAGGCTATTACGGTCACATTGTAAAATGGGCGACTTCAGGTTTAGCTGAAGCTTAGAATAGCAGAATGCCTTAGGATAGAAAAATGTCAGACACTTATACCACTGTTAGAAACTTTTTAGAAACGACAAATTAGGATTGACCGGGTAAGAACAATTAAGAAAATCCCCACATCCTCAGAATGAACCTCAACAAATGACGAGAGGATAGAATACAAGGAGTGCCATTTCGATATAGCGATGTATTTCGGTGCAGTCGTTCGCCGGATTACTGTAATCACAATTTCACACAAAGAACGAGTTAAAGCTGCGAAATGTTACGAGGTTCGTTTTACGCCACTTTTTCGAATCTTTTCTCTACGTTGGACGGCATTTAGAACAAGAAAGTGCGGAGGAATGCTTTGTGAGAAAAGAGACGAGAAATTTAACCCAAGTCTTTGGGGGAAAGAGCTCCAGTATTGACCAATCTGTGTGGTCGCTACACTTCCAAAAACTTTACAAAGAAAGAAATTGTTTGGCTTGTTGTATTGGTATCGGGGCACGTCCCGCCCTTGATGGTAACTTGCAAAATACGGCCCCTCAGAATTATCTTCCCTGTTACGACCACCATCACACCTGCTATCTGCCTTAACTTTTCCAAAGTGCTGTTACTTTTTCGAGCTTTTTTTCGGCCACAAATTTCCCAAATTTTCCCCAAAAAAGTCTCCTCACTAAGGAGGTTAGCATGTAGCGCCTTGTAAACGGGAAAAACCGAGAAAAGCCAAAAAAAGTTAACCGAAAACATATCAGTTACAACCCACCCCCCACTCTCCAGCGACAAGAAATAACCCGCACCTTGCTGGGAATCCGACACGTACGACGGGCCGTGTTTGGAATAGTGCCAGTTTCGTCTCCGAAGAAAATATCCAAAATGAGTGAGCTCAAAAGGGTTTGTATTCGCTCAGAGTTCAATTGAAGCACTTCTTGACACTAACCATGACCCGAGAGAATCCCAATGCCGTGCAGGGCACGTGCATATTTCATTCCCTTCAA
>MU913724.1:0-13912 GCA_036418165.1 Cooperia oncophora | reverse complement strand
CGCAATAAAAACGCCTTAGCGTCCCACTAATTAGTTTAATACAAGCAAAGCGCAATTTCTGATGCGGATAACATTTTAGGTGCTGCAAAATAAGAACCGAAGATGATGACGAGGGCTAGAACTCAAGAGCAACTGTGCTGCTTCTGCAACATCATTCAGAGGCCGCGCATTCCCACAGAACATGACAATAAAAACGGCCTAAGCGTTCCACTCGTTAGTTTAATACACAAAAACGCAATTTCCTGATGCGAATAACATTTGAGGTGTTGCTCATGCTGCAAAGTCCGAATAGAAGGTGATGAAGATGACAAAGGCTAGAAATGAAGAACAACGATAGATGTAAATAAACAAAAATGAAAAAATTAAGGAAATGCAAATTAATTGAAATCGCGTGTAAATTTCTGCGATCCGGCGCGAATCCGGCTCCAAAGCCATAGAAATACTTTAAACTAACGAGTGGGACGCTTAGGCCGTTTTTATTTTCATGTTTGTGGGAATGCGCGGCCTCCGAGGGATATTGCAGAAGCAGCACAGTTGCTCTTGAGTTCTGGCCCTCGTCATCATCTTCGGCTTATTTTGCAGCACCTAAAATGTTATCCGCATCAGGAAATTGCGTTTTACTTGTATTCCAAAGCGCAATTACAGGACTTGGCAAAGTGCCAAGAGAGCCGCACGCGACACGCGGACGGCTGTTAGCATAAAGGGAGTCTGCGCCGCAAGTTGCATTTTGGGCGGAGCATGGACGAATTAGACTTTCCCACGGCCCTGTACTCTAACCCCGTGCAGTTTCGGGCGGGGAAACCACGACACATCGACAGCTGGGGGGCTGATAGTCACATACACCCTCAATGTGTGTGAGCGTACCATGTGTCTTTAAGTGCATGGCTGCCGATGCTCTGAAGCTCAGTAAAAGTAGGCAGCTCGTGCTTGAAGGCACGCACAGCCCACTGTGGACGGGTCTCTATACACCACAGACACACTCAACCTTCGCTGTATGTTTCTTTTCTCCAACGACTTTTTGTGATCCCTAAAGTCACTCAGGTCCGAAATATAAAATCTCGTAGCAAGCACCGCCCATCTCGAGTACGTCCCGCCCATTTTGAGGATGTCTGCCCCATTTCATCCACTAACCCCTTGTGACCTTCAGTCCACATGTCCCTCGGTGCATATGCTGCTCTGTAAGCAACTCGTGAATTTTTGACCAATGCCCCTCCCCCATCGACACCTGCCTCACCCAGAATGGCCGTTTCTATCTCACTTCAATGGTCGAGGACTTGCACAGTTCTGCTCACCTTAACGTTTCAAGATTTTTTATGCTTGGCCCCGCCCAGCTCCCCTCACGCTCTGCCCGCAACGGGTGTGCTTCCTACTTCTCAACACGTGACCATTCACTGACATTAATCCAGTTTTTCCAGTTTTTGGAGTGCTCTGGAAGCGTTTTGCGAATTTGAAATCAGACTCCGCCCACCTCGGCGCACCGACAGCGTCGATTTTATTTTCTGTATAGAGCCGCCCGAAAGCAATGATGTGGGAATCCTTCGCTATGATGATCATCCACTTGCGCCCACGTAACTCTCATGGTAGAACTCGGGCGGCTTCTCATCTGCATTCATACAAAATTGACGATTGTGAGTTTTGGCTCGAGGTAAGACCACCCATATTTCATCTAGGGCCGGGGTGCGTTTTCACAGTCGTGAATGACATCTCATGCTGAGAACATTACTGCTAGAGGTACAGAATAGGTACTGCGTTCGCTTCTACAAAGAAAATTAGGTACCCATGCGCACACCCTCTTGACCATCCTCAGTTTATCGGACATAACTCGGGCAGCAGTTGCAGCTGGGATGTCAGACTCGCGGGGAAGCTCGACAAAGGTCCAGGCTCTGTGATCAGACATTCAGTGCTTGACTTCATCCACCCTTTTTTCTTGTGCAGGATGAACATTATGGGACCATCCACGACAACAATTTTTTCCTTTCTTCCTTCTTCGGGCTCCTGAACCAAACCTTCCACCTTGTATATCGAGAACACCATTACACACAACTACTGGTCCGGCGCCGGTCGAATTTGAGCAGCGCACTTCCCTCTTATGACGTCTGATTTGAAAATCGGGCGCTGATTTTCACCACTCGGGCTTCTTTTCAATTTCTCGAGAACTTCTTCTGTGGGTAGGTTCGCCAAATTTCACAGGATCTCTTCTCGTTTCTAATTGTATTTCAAAGCGCAATTACAGGACTTGGCAAAGTGCCAAGAGGGCCGCACGCGACACGCGCCGCGCGGAACGGCTGTTAGCATAAACGGTAGGCGGAGCATGGACGAATTAGACTTTCCCACGGCCCTGTACTCTAACCCCGTGCAGTTTCGGGCGGGAAACCACGACCACAGCTGGGGGGGGGGCTGATAGTCACATACACCCTCAATGTGTGTGAGCGTACCATGTGTCTTTAATCACCGGTCGTCGTATATGCATTCGATACCAGTCGGCTCGCCGGTTGACGCCGGTGCGCCTCCTCTGTGATACGGACCCGGCCTTGCCGGGCGGGCGTGGCTTCGTCTACCCTACCTGCTTTCGTACGTTTAAATGCACGACTGATACCCGGCTTTCTGTCATCTCTGCACTTCATCAATGCTCCTTACCATAATGTCATGCACAGTAATAGTGTTGAAAATAGCAGGTATGATGTTATTGGTCAAGGAGCGTTGGTATCTGTTCAGATAAAAGAAAAGCCGCATATCAGTTGGGTATATAAACATGTGGAAGAAGGTGAGCGCGGCGAAGCCGAGACAGAAGGAGGCGCGCCGGCGTCAGCTGGCTAGCGGACTGGTCATAATATAATTCGCTAAGTTTGTCTGTTGGTGTGAGTATGTATATTGTGTGTGTGTGTGCATGACCGGAAATTCATGACTTACTCGAAATCAGCCGTAGAGAGTCCAAATTGATAGGGTTAAAGGTGATGTGACGGGAACACGTGTGATAGATGACGGGAAGTGATAAGGGCTGATAAGAACTGATAAGCCTTATAAGGGCAGGGTCAGCGAATTCACACGCGCGCCGCAGTGATGGTAAGGTGACGGTTCCCTGGAAGTAATATAGGGACCAGGACGGGAACATTAGCTAAGTGGCGGGAAGTGATAATAGCCGATAAAAGCTGATAAGGAGGCCTTAGAGTGAATGGTCACTAAATCCATAGCACGCGTCGCAGTAACAGTGAGACGATGGTTCAAAGAAGTAATATAGGGAGTAGAGCGGGAAAATTATTGATAGGTGACAGGACATGATAGCAGCAGATAAAAGCCGATAAGGGGTGTGAGAACGGAAGCCCAAGACTGCGTGCATCGTATTAACAGTGGGGAATTTCTTCCACAAAAACAAATGAGGTGTAGTTGGAACGTTAGTAATTGTTTGCTGACAGTTTATAGATGTGTAGTAATTTATAAGGCATAAGGCCTCATAAAAATAAAGCAATCAGTCATTGTTTCGCTTTTTTATTTGAAATTTAGATAGCGGGCTACCACTGCAGCATTCGACAGTAAGATTCGAATCGAGCCCGGTTCACACAAAACTAAGATTCGCCTCCAGTTTCACCTAAACGAAACAAGAAGGTGTGTCCTTGGCTTGCAAGCAATCGGAACGAAGAGGGGATGTCGATAACTTCTGTATTTGGTTCTGACTCTACTGGAGCTGTTGTTGGCTTATGAGCACCAAAGCAATATGACGTACTCCTATGCAATGGAGGAGAAATTTGTTGAAGGGACACATGACACATTGTTTTTTGCTATTGTGTTGAACAAAGCAAATTCTATGCTACTTAACTAATTAGAAATAGAGGGAAGTGTCTGTTAGAGCGTCACTGAAAACTCACTTATTTGGGCTAGTCCGATAGCAGTGGTGTCTTTTTCCTTTCAGACAATTCGACGGCGGAGCTTGATTTTTTTTTGTTATGCGCTTACGGTTGAGAACCGGTCATCCCTTTCAGCTTTTCTCTTTCACCCTTAGCAGAGACGCCACCTTTCTACGACAAAAAGCCCTGGGCTCTGACAAGTGATATTGCTAGAACAGGTTCTGTTTTTATTCTCTCTATTCCTAGACACATCCTCCCCCCTATCACTGTCACCGCAACACCATTTTGCTCACCTCAAATGCTTCTATCCAGTAATACAGTGAAGGAACAGTGAGTATGCAGAGAATATCAATTTATCACTTCATTAAGGGCTGCCTTCGGTCTTGTCAGACTACGACGGTGTGGCT
This sequence comes from Cooperia oncophora, assembly GCA_036418165.1. Classification (NCBI taxonomy): domain Eukaryota; kingdom Metazoa; phylum Nematoda; class Chromadorea; order Rhabditida; family Trichostrongylidae; genus Cooperia; species Cooperia oncophora. The sequence goes on along the minus strand of MU913724.1, from coordinate 9,663 downwards.
GCCAAATGAACTCTCCCACATAACGTGTTAACACGTTGACGCGTGTGTAACGTCAGAGCAACCCAGTGATTACGAAGGGAAAAGAGTGATCGAAAAAATACAAGAAGGCAGTGTTCCAACTACACTCTTACTTACAGATTTTTGCACTTTATTTAAAAGGCAATAGGTGAGTGACTTTTCGATTCATTGCATAAGAACACTGTGTGTTTTCGAGATGACCGAAAACCTTTAACGTCAACATACGATGTTGAAAGATGTGCCACCATATATTAAAGTTTTTATTTGGCTTTGATTGTTCGGAAAGACATAAGTCGCTCAGCGAACAAAAAGTAAATGAAGAGGTTCTGTGTCGCAGGTTGTAAAAAGAGTAGCGGTGCTGGCCTAATAACCAGGAGCGGTACGAGGTGGAGGGCAATGGTCGCATCCTCCTGAAAGTAGGTATTCAAGAAAGGCGTCTGAACATTCACAAAAAACCAACTCACCGGCCGGTCCAGTTTCTCCATCTGGTCCATTGTCTCCGTTGGCTCCAGGTTGTCCAGGAGCACCTGCAGCTCCGTTGTCTCCGGGGGGTCCTTGTGGTCCAGGTTGGCCAGGTTGTCCGTCAGACCCAGGCTGTCCATCGGGTCCGGGAGGTCCTTGAGGTCCAGGTGGTCCAGGAGGGCCGTTAGGGCCGGGAACCTCGTGAAGCTGTCCGGGAGTACCAGGAGCGCCTGGATTACCTGGTTGTCCGTCAGTTCCTGGAGGCCCAGGTGGTCCCTGAGGTCCAGGGGGTCCAGCCTGTCCTGGTGCGCCCGGCTGCCCGTCTGCTCCAGGATTTCCGTTGGGTCCCTTAGGTCCTGGATTTCCAGGGGGTCCAGGAGGTCCATCAGGACAATCGAAGCAGAAATCATGCTGGGGAGCTGGGGTAGCTGGTGGTCCATCGGGTCCATCCTTGCCAGGGGCTCCAGGCTGACCATCAGCACCATCTTCTCCGTTGGGTCCTGGGGCTCCAGGAGGACCGGCAGGTGACACTCCACAACCACAGCAGCCTCCATTTGAACCTGACTCGAAGCTGCCCTCAACACCGGCCGAGGAGTACCCGGCTTGACGTCGGCTTCTGAGAGCTCCTCCAGAAACCTTGGCTAGTACCTAAAGCGTTTTCTGTGAGCTACGAGCCTGCCATGGGTATAGTAATAATATTTTTTGAGAAAGTGGCGCTCACCTGTGTTCGAGTAACCTCTCGCCAAATATTTCCGGAGCGAGATTTACAGAAATCGACCTCACTCTGCATGACCGACTGCATGTGCTGCATGTAGTTGTAGAGCATCGGTACTGAGATGACGCAAACGAGGGTGGCCATCGTAGAGATGGCCACACCGAAAAAGGCGACCCTGCGGAGAGAGTTTGCCTCGATCTCGAGCTCCTTTTCGCTGCTCATCTGGAATTACAGTTATCGCATTGGAATGCGTGCGAATAGAATCCTTCATCATGAACTATTCGGAATTTTTCAGAAGTGCACATAAGACTAAATTAGAACCGCATCTTTACTGCAAGGAATCGTTGGAAGGCTATCGGCGTTTGAAAACGAAGTAAAATCCCATTTGAACACATATCACAGAAAACACGAAGTTATAATAGGATACAGTGAGACAGTCGAGGAAGGATGATCGAAAAGGCCCATTTACCAGATATGGAGGCGATTGAGTGGAGGGTAAGATGACCTACCGTTGTTGCGTTGGATGCAATACCCACCTGGTATCTCCCTGAGGCGAGTTGCCTTTTATAGTCGAATAGGGCGGTGATTTCGTAGCTAGAGGATGGCGAAATAGCGTGTATTGCTCGTGAAGCGTGGCGATGTAGCGCACGATTTGATGAGACGACAGGCCAAGGTCGACATTTGACGCTGACGGGTTCTCTTTATGTAAGCGGGCTAATGTTAATCAAGGTGCGAAATCAACGTTTCTCATTAATCGGACTATATTTCAATGTTCTGGTTCGTCTTGTACTGGGTAAGTACTAGGTGCATGAGCATACAGTATATGAACGGCTCTGTCCACATTCTTCACGTGTGCAAGGTCAGTTTCAGTCATCTTTGTTTCATTAGATTCTTATATCGTCTTATGGCTGTGGACCGTGTTAGGGCGATTTTTATCAGTCAAAAAACCTTGCAGAAGCCTGTAGTCATGAAGAAAGAGCTGAGTGAGTGCTCGCTAGGGCAATTGCTAGGAAAAGCTCCCAAATTACATACCCAGTCATGTGTCTCAGGTTTTCTTCCTCGAAATTTCAAAAGCCTTGTACATAGACTCCTTATCCCTAAGACGGAGTGGGCGTGGCATTTGAACATGGCATAGAATGGGTGTTCCGTGGGATATTTCAGTTCGCGGGAACTGCGATCTTGAGTGTTGGACAGAGACATGACCACAGCTGTGTCAGGATATCTCACTAAAAGCACTGACTCCGTCATGTTAAGTTGAAGTGTGCAACCTCGCCTCCACATCTCAGGTTTGAGTAAAACCCTTATTATGGATTAAGTGTAATACTTCTGTTACCCACTCATTAGTAGTCCCTAGTAACTTCATAAATTCCAACTGCTGCTGGAAATTTCAGTCAGAAAAGAATGTCACCTTTTCCCCTTTGACGGTCCTGCGATAGCTATAATGTCCCTTCTTCCGCCAAAACAAAGTTCGGTTCGAGAGGTGGTTATTGAAACGGACATAGGGGTCAACCATGAGCTCAGAAAAAGTGTTAGCGGAGTATTGGATTCCAGAGAATTTACCGTTCGTTCCTATCAAAGGGTACGATATTATTAACTAATTTAACTTGTATACTTAATCACTAATATTAAAATTAGCTAAGAATCTGGGCGGAGGTGCGCCCTTACCATGCGCGCGGTCCGGAGGTTTAATCCCGGATGGGCTCCCGGCCAAGCCAATCAGGCCTTCTACCCTCCGGTAAGATGGTGTCAGATTCGTCTGGGAGGATAAGAACACTGACTTGTACCTCTAATGGCCCCAGCCGTTCATTGCATAGGCCACATTCAGCCACCACATTTTGAATGAAGTAGATTGCGTACCTCATCCCAAAAAAGATCAATCGACGGTGGAGACTTTATCATTTCCTCCTGTAACTAAGAAATCAGCTCGAATTGTAATTATTATTGTAGATGCTGTTTATTCACTACGTGGAGCAATCGTTTCGACCGCCGTATGTAGTTCTTCCTTTTGCCAACCCTGGGACATGATTTTTAGCGCGATCACACAATGAGTATCATCTACCTGTTTGAGGGGCGGGCATTTAGACTTATATTAACGTAAAGTTTCTTCAGCCGTTACCCTCAAAACAGTAGTGTTTTGCGAAATTCTAAAAGAAGCGACTATGGAGATATCATTTCATCTTTGTAGGTGATCGCATTACGTTGACGAGTATCTTCTAGCATTCTTGTACTAGGTCTGAAATGGCTTATCTCTATCAGGTATCTTCTTTTCTTGAGTAAAAGGCGCCAAGGTCAAGTTCAGCTCAAATTCAGTGTAACAACTATGCGAATTCTTCTACTGCGAGCAGCTCTCCTCTGTGTGATATTTTCGCGCAACGCACACACGCACTACTCAGACACACACACACACACATACACACTTGCATACCCCACACACACTCGCACCCACTTACACTCTCACAACACACACACATCACTAGTTAGCACGAGTTGCTGTTTCACCAAGGACATCGTTAGCCCATAGCGCATAGCAACATAACAAAGATCGGGTTCTTGACCCTTGAATTTTGCCAAAATTTTCTTGGACATGTATAGTTTTCTGACCAGTCTCAAAACAATTACCAGAAGATCCACTACTATTCAAGGCCCGGACGACCAACTTTCAACTAGTGCGCACATTAAATTATGCCAAGTTTGATAAACATTATTATGGATTAACATTTTCAGCGCTCCCAGTTTTAGGTTTTAAGCTTTCCCCCTGTTAATCTCGATCACTTAAGCTTCATTTACCATGCCCAGCCATTATACTGACATCTGGCTTTCAGAAATAACATAAAAGTGTCCAGGAAGTCCTGAGAACTTTCATTCAGTCCCTTCAACGCTTACTGACCATACCATACCATAGACATAAGAGATAATATTCAATAGTTACAGCATTCTTCGTCCTATTTCCCTCAACTTTTGGTTGAGAATACTCTGGGGGGGGGGAACATTCGAAAAAAAAGATTTTAAAGTGAACACCGAAAAAGCACGGACCTAAACAACATCGAAGGCTAAACTTCCTTATGGAGAAGCGATCGAACTAGCATTAGATGAACGGTTTTGTGTGCTGGCGCATTTGCTCGCTAACTTTTTCCGAACCAAAGAGTGAAATTTTCTCAAAACTTTTCGGATAACCAATTGTTGGAAGGACTGCTTCCTATCTCTCTATTTACGTAACCAAGTAGTAAAATAAAGCAACTGTACACATCTGATAATTTGAGCATGTGGAGAATACTTTAGCAGTTCATTATGCACCGCTACATGAGGTAAGCTTTCGAGTCCAGCACTTCTTTGAACAGACAATTTCAAAGTTTCACTTCCTCATTCTTATCCAGGGTACGACATCGATGCAGTGGTAGTGCGATTCGGTCGGAGAAGTGACTCGCGCATGTTCTCCATTCCAGCTCTAATTCGGGTTCTTGAGAAAACGGGAGGTCTAGGTAACAGAATGGCATCTTGAGAGGAGCGGCGCTTTGGTGGACAACAAAAGACAACAAGTAAACAACAGTAAACAACCAAATAAAAACAAAAAAAACAACAGCTATCTTGATGGTCTGGCGTTGCAAAACAGCTTAGTCAACCTAAAGAACCGTGTCGCAACCTCTATGCAAACTATTTTGACTATTTTTGACTATTTTTGAGGAAAGTGGGCAGCTCGTTTTCTTTGATAACTGGTGTTTTCTCAGAAATTGAGTCTTTGTGAAAAGGAAAGCAGCTTTGTAAGGATCAAGAGCACTTTTGAAAAGCCCAATAAGTCCTCCTTGGAAAAGCACCGCACTCTATCTAGAAAACTAGTTCAAGAGATATTCTAAAAGGATTTCAATGGGGGAGAAGTTACTGAACAACCCAAAAATTGGTTCCTCTCTGTACAAACTCCCTGGAAAACGATGATATGCTTTCAATACGCTTAGTTTCGTTAAACTGAATTAGAGAGCAGTTTGATTATCATCGACCGATCTTGTCTGAGTATGCGCTATGCATCACGCTCTCACGCAGAGGTGATGGAAAGGTATAGCTTGTAGTTTTCGCTCGAGCAGAAGGTATTTCCATAAGATTCAGGAAATGTCCACAGCCTACCTGTCTGTGCTGTATTATGTACTCGTCTATGTACTTCGAGCTCATACCGGCTATTAATATTGTTGGTTCATTCAATTCAATTACTTGTAGTCTTCCACACTTCGGAGTCTTCTATAACGCTCATTCAGCTCCCTAAAACCTATCAAAGTGTATATCTTCGCGCTGTTCAATGACGACCGACTCTCGGCTTACGACCTACCCCCTCCCCTCCCCAGCTGCCAATTAGACCCATGGGATTCTTCCAGTGATGCTGTACCCTGTTCTAACCTACGCTTTGGAGCGCAAGGCATTTTCTAGCTCATATACGTAGGCGACACAGGTACATATAGAGCTAAATGACTTGAGAGACGCTGGGAGAGGCGAAAGCCCGTAATACTGGTACGTTGAGTGGAATGGATCCCATGTAAACGCTGCGCACTCTATCCTGCTTGCAAGGCCTATTCTATCACACCCGTCACGACTGGAAAGTAGCGCTGCACACTCTTCACTTGCATCAGTGCGATTCGAAATGATTCAAGTAGTAATGCAAGACGGGGATATTCTTCCATTCGGGCAAGACATTCACACTAATTCTTTCCTAGGTAACTCTTTGGAATTGTCTTCATATCAATTTCAAGAGGAGCGTGAGGTGATGAGCGACCTTTTGATCGAAACATAAGTTCGGAAGATTTATAGTTGTCTGTCCGCTTACACCTGTCCACCGGTCACCCTACCGTTCAATCTTTAGAGAGAGGGTTTCTATTCATGTCCCAGCTGTGCGCTCTTGATTGTCTCACGAAAGAGCAGCGACGAGCAGATAACCTACATTTTCCTCTTAGTAGGACTCTAGGGAATGTTGACACCATCCCGTGGGTACTATTAGCAGTACCCTGTGTTTAAATGCTAGAAGCAAAGTATTAATGGCAGACGCACTTTATTCTGTATATTTCTTACAGCGTGATGGTAGCGTGTAATACAGCGTACTCCTTCGTCATGGTATAGACTAATATCTAGTCGACAACAATGTGTACCTATATGCCAGTGACAACCCTCTATTTCTTATTTCGCTATGCGACCAAGTGTGTCCTATGAGTTGGGTGTGACGGCAATCAGTTAACACTCTGCACATGCAAGTGTAACAAGTTGACGAGCTAGAGGTGGCTTCGAGAAAAAAAAATTCGCTGGCGAAACAAAGCGGTATACCTTAGTGTATTGTTTTAGATTGCGTTGAAATTCAAGGACATTGTGCTGCACATTGATACTAGTGGCAGTACAGAAAATTTCACGAAATTTCTATCCCCACGTTTTGGAGCATCCACCTAGATTGCTCATTCCCTTCCAGGCATATTCTTAAGTCTTATGATCCGAACCTTTACGCGTTCGCCGATGGCAGTATCGCAGTGTATTTCGCGGAGTGGGTCTGGGGTGGGGTGCCAGCCCTTCTCCACTATTTGCTTCCTCGCTTCAAGAATTGGTGGAAAATGGGCCGGCACCTCTCCAAACCCGCCCCCCTCTCGTGACACGCCTCAGCATACGTGAACAAGACCATAGCTATCAGGGAAGCTTGAGACCTGAGAAATTCTTTACAATAGATGAAGATACTTCATAGATATTATCTGCATCTGTGTGAATCTGTGTGAACGGGATTTTATACCGGTTCTCCTTCCCTCAAAACGGGAATCCTCGCAAATCTGGAGCCCTTCGTTCCAAACCACATAATTCGGTGATGAACCGTTTCTAGTAAACGTCGCTTTACCCGAAGTTTCATCAATAGTTGCAAAATCCAACTAGCAAGTTAACTAGTTACAAACTGTGGACAACACTTAAATATGATTGACATCAAGGTGATAATGCTAAATGGTAGATATTCAGGTCTCAGTTTTTCTCCAACAGAGTTCGTTCTAGCTATAATCTACTCTTACGCCGCAATCTCATCCCACAAAATCTCAATGCCTTCAAACGTTCACTTAGTAAGTTAGTTTGATTCATTTCCTTCTCCACGTTTTATCTTGTTTGTTTGTTCAATTTGGTTGTTTTGTATGTTCTGTTCGTTGTTTCTTCCATCAAAATTACATGCATTTAAGCATGTCCATAAATAAATATACCTTCATGTTTCTCTGTGTTAATGCTAAATGGTAGATATACCTTCGTTTCTCTATCTTTTTCTATTCCAACTATCGTTCACTTGTTGGACGTGTGACGAAGGCAATGGAACGTTAGCAGCGAACAGTTTTCTCGGCATGCATCCAAAGGTGGAACCTAGATTCGAGCCGTGGGTGTCACAAAACCAAGACTGTCGATATCTCTCGACCACCGTTAACCAGGAAGACTGTGTTTCAACTGTCACCTATTTGCTTATCGTTGCGGCAAAATGCATGAATTTCGGGCGTTTTCGCCGGACGCTTAAAATACGCAAATACCAAATGGTCTGGTATTGAGAATGGCATGTTAAATGTCAAGGACAGTATGCGTTTGAAACGATCAGGGCACAGAGAAAACCCCGAGAAGGTCATCGCACTTTAATGCGTCAGTCGCGACGATGATGGCTCAACAGCGGCCGGCGGTTTCGATAGTTGTGTTTCATCCACGTAGCAACATTTACACTCACCACTGCAGGCTTTCGCTCCCATCGAAATAAAAGGAAGGGAAACGAAGCCCACCACGACGCAGGGCACATCGTTGTTGGGGATTCCCCAACTAAGGGGGGAGTCGTATGCAGTCGCTGGGAGAAGGGGGGTCTTTCGGAAGAAAAAGAAGGTCACCTGTTTTTTCGTGATTGTTCCTGTTTCATATGTACTATAAACTCCCCCTTCCCTCCTTTCTAAAGAAAAAGCAAAAAAAAGTAGTAAAATTTCTGGGAAATTCCGGGAACTATGGTAGAAAGTTGGGGAAGATCTAAGAAATAGTGGAAGGGAGTCGTGCTTTTTCGCGGCTTTTCCCGTTTCACATTTGCTATTTACCCCCCCCCCCCCCGCTCGACAGCTTGATAAGGAGGAAACTAGAGGGGGAAGTCGTACTAATCCCCTAAAAGAGGTGGGGTCGTACGGACTCGCCCAAAATCCTCAACTAATAATGTGCCCTGCCACTACGGGAAATTAGTCAGTCGATAATGCTGGCTCGTCTCTCATACTAGACGCTCGTGAAGTCCATTAAAGAGCCTGGAAAGTCTTTTTTATTTTGCATAGGTGTGACCATGTGCGGTGCATTTCTTCCTTATCAACATTCTTCTACCATCTAACATAGTGGGCGACGTTTTCAATAGCTAGCGGAACCAACTGTCGAAGAAAAGCTGCGCTATGCCTCGCAGTCCGCACGTCGCTCTTTCCCTTGGTCCCATGCTTTTTTCAATCTGCTCGAGGGAAAAAAGGAAACTATGAAGACGAATCACATACACACATCGACTGAGGCAACACAATTCACAAACGAAGTCGCTGCATTACCAGTTCTAAGTGTATCTTCAGAAGCTTTGACGACGGAGAGAATTTCAAAGGTTACCTGCCCCTCGCTGCTGGTTTTACCAAAGGGTGAAAAATCAATAAAACCGCCTGTCACACTTCGCTGACGTCATCATTCGCAAAGTAGTGAACTCAGAATGATTTTTCGGGTAGCGAAACCCATTTTATTGTTTTAAAAAAGCCCCACATTTGCTATTCGTCGGAATGCGCTCGATACTGTTTGCTATTCGAAGGAAGTCGAGGTAATAGTTCTGCCTACCACAGACCTGTGATCCGCTCAGGGCACAGCATTCGATGGGGATTTTGGTCGAGCCTGTACGACCCCCCCCCCTTTTTTTGGGGGTTCGGTACGACCCCCCCTTTTTTGCCGTTCGGTTTATATTGCCTACATAACAACGCATAAAAATTATACAGAGCAGTGTTCGCAGTCGCATAGTTGCTCTTTTCGCTGGAGTGCGAGAGCAGAAAAAAGGCAAGGAATCACGAGTTTATCGCAGGTGGGCACCACTCGTGAAAAACAGGCTTTTTGTGTATTCACAGTGTATTCACTTCACTGGAGGTGCAATAACCAACCGCGAGAACAACAAAAAAGGAAAAGCTAAAAACAAAAAAGCTTTTTAACGCGGACGATTCGTCTCGCTCCTCAACTGAATCCGACTCAGAAGGCGTCAGTGGTGCAATTGCGGCCAGCCGTTCTCAAAGTTGTCCCGTTTGCATAGCTCAATCGACTATCGATTAAAGGACCGGGGGAAGGGAATTCTGGGCAGGACCAGCCGTGGGAAACAAATTTTCAGCAAGTAGGGTGTCTTTGAAGGACCATAACTTCCTCAAAAGCGGACCTATGGGGAAGAGGAAAGCGTATTCGTGTAGAGGAAGGTTTGATCTTCCTAAAAGTACTAAAATGTTCATGAAGGTCGC
>MU913723.1:0-12688 GCA_036418165.1 Cooperia oncophora | reverse complement strand
GCAGCACCGCAGTCGCTTCATACCAATGCCTTGGCTCAAAGTGCTTCGCCAAATGAAACTACACGAGCATCAGCATCGGTCGGACTTGTGGGCGGGCGGGCGCTGTGGGCGTCCTAGTAGGTATGTAGCAGCTTGATAGGGCGTTATAGATGTATCTTACTTGAAGACGCCTACGCATCGCTTGTTCAGGGGTGCCGGAGTGGTTCGAAGCGATTGTTACGTTGGAACCTTTAAAGACGTTTTTTGACCGCGAATCGTTTTTTCAGTTGAAAATCAAATTTCTGAATAGCTCCAAGCGATATTTCCTAAGTGTTTTTGGGTTATTCATGTGGTATTCTATTTATCTAGTTTATTTTTGTATTATATTATCGTGCAGGTTGGCTTCTCCAGTCTTCTGAAGGCGTTGCATGGTAATGCTAAAATTATGAGGGCTCTAGGAAGTTGAGAGCGGAACTGTGCTTTTTTTTGTTGTGGCGGTATTATTTACAGCGGATTTCAGCTGCCCGCTATTCGTCTTAACTAACGAATTGTTTCCTTCTTGACGAACACCTGCTTTTGAAGTGTCGCCTGCGAATTCTTAGCAGCTGTTTCAACGTGTTTTGATTGTATGCGAAGTAGCGAAAAGTCGTGAAGCAAAAACGCTGCAGTGGTCAAGGTGGAAACGTACAGCACCCACTTTTAGAGTTGCAGGACTGATAACATGCCTGATCCCCCTCCTCTCCCTCTAGTCACCTCATATGTAGAGTCGCAATGGACGCGGCTAGGCCAGTGGGCGTGAAGTGAGTCCACAGACGGCTGTATCTTCCGCCAATAATGGTCGACTCGGGTACAAAACAAAGCGCCTAGCAAAGTCTGCGGGTGAGATCATCCCCACTTCTCCTGACACCTCCCCGCCAGACTGCGACGATATCATCTGTAATTGCAGTTTTGTTCACTGCTAAGGCTGAGGCGGTTAAGGCTCCGATGTCTGAGCCAGTAGGATTACCCTCCCGGAGAAGCCTGTCGCAATATTATCCGACTCGTAGGGAAGAAAGGCCTTTTGGCATGGAAGGGGGCTGTTTCGGAATCTGACCCCTGGTCGTGCTTAGAGAGAGCTCCATTTGTCGTTACTACACCAGCTCCTTCCTAAGGATCAAGTTCTGTTGCTACTCCGTAAGCATCAGATGCAACCAATCAACTTGGCCGTTGTAAAAGGGAGGATTTCCCCGTTCTAAGACCAGGAAATTCTACACAGTTCGGCTTGGTGGAGCTGGTTCACTGCGATCACTGCCGACCCTTCCGTGGAGACCCGTTGACTATAGTAAATCTATGAAAAGGTATAGGCTTCGTTTACATTTGACGGGAGTTTTGAAGAGGAGCCAAGCCGGACCGCATCGAAAACTCTTCTGAATACCATATTCGTCGGTCAGGCGCTGGTTGACGCTTCTTTGGTGCGTCACCCTCTCTACTGCAACATAAGTGTTAGACAAGAAGTTTAGTACCTATTGGACTTTTACGATGGAGCATGGGGGGGGTCCACCTACGTTCAAAGTTACACATTGCTTCCCCTCAAACCGAAGAACTACAATAGAAAGGAGCTCTTCACACTCGACAAGAGGCTTAAGATCTCGCCAAGGCAAGACATATAAGATAACAGGAACTAGTAAAAAAGTGGCAAGCTAGAAAAATGCCTCCCCCCTCCTAAGCCGATTAGCGCCGGTCATTGTATAGAGTATAGGGAAAGTCATTTAACACATCCAAGTGGTACTACAGTTCGGCAGAAGTCGGCTGCAAGATATACGTGGGGAATGAAGCAGACATCTCCCTCGCCAAAAATGCGCAGCAGAGCGAAATGCCCCTCCCAAGCCGAACATTCCCTCAAACTCTACTTGAATTTCGTTGCCTTTATTTCTCTCATAATGCTATCGGTAGTATTTTAGGCGTTGAATACATGAAAGTTCGGATAGACGATCATCCATACGCCCGTATCCAGGACTACTTCGATCAAGTCGCTGATAAGATCAAAGCTGTCAAGGTAAGTCCCTCCTTGTTGCAAAATGATTTTGAGCGAAGACGGTCAAGGCAATCGTAATTTCTCGCGCGCGGAGTATCGCGCGGCTGTGCGCGACGAATGGAGGCGCACAAATTTGTCGATTGGAGCAGCGGAACTCATTTGAGTTCGAGAGGCGATGACGGGCGATATCGGACCGAACCATTGCTTTAACACTCAAATCCCTACCAGATAGGGCAACTCGTCCATCGGTGCGGCGTCGCTCGCCACGTCCCGTGCAACAGCCCAGCGTCCATGTTACGATTGTCTTGTCACATACCGACTTCATCTACTGCCTATGCCAGGCAATTTATTCAAACAAATGAATTTTAAGGATCGCGGTGGTAAAACGCTGGTTCATTGTATGGCTGGTGTGTCCCGTTCTGCGTCTCTCGTGATGATCTACCTCGTAAAACATGAACGTATGACGTTACGACAAGCATATCACTATGTACGATCGGCACGGCCGGTAATACGACCAAATGTGGGCTTCTGGAAACAGATGGTCGACTTTGAAAGGAGACTTCGAGGTTTGTGCTGTTATAACTTTGGCGGAGCCGTAGACACTAATTCTGTGGTTACGGCTTCTGGGAAGAAAGGGGGAGGGAGAACCGCTCCTTTGTTTGTCATCCCGCAGAAATCCAAAAAGCAGATGAGATCTATAAAGTCTTGTTCGCTGCGGATGGTGGGGCGTGCCAGTGAGGCTGGGTTTGACGCGCCGCCAGCTAGTTCTTCACCAGTTGTTGCGGCTAAACATTAGTAATTGGTGGAAAACGACCGGTAAGATTGATATAGTATTGTCGCTTGCTCGCTTCAGCAACTGAAGAACGTCGCGCTAACCTATCCCCTCTAACCCGCCCCATTATCCGCAGCGGACAAGACTGCTCAAAACACTCGGAGCAGCTTCAAGGCTCGAGTAGGATGACCAGAATGTAACAAGGTGGGCGCAGGGTACAGAATCGTGATGTGTGAAATAGTGATGTTAGTACGACAGGTAGGGGGGGTGTAGCCAGTGTGAAATGGGAAAAACGGCGAGAACTCGACAACCGGAAAAAAATTTTCCCAACGCGGCAAATTCCTCTCAAAGCTACATACGACCCCCCCCTCTTCCTCCCCAGCGGCCAAGTACGACCCCCTCCTCATGTGTTTCACACAACGATGCTGAACCCTGGGTGGAGCGGTGTCCCTTTTCTTGACAATCTTGTTCGTCCCTTCTCCTCGCCGCGCATTCATCGACCATGTTGTTTGGGCGCTGGAGCTGATGTGATCTACTGGGTGGTTTTCTGGGCGAAGGTTCCGGCTAGAAGGAAATTGATATGATCTATTTGCCCTCATACCTATACAGTTGTTTTCGCTATAGACCCTGAGGCGTGTCATGGGTTGGGTATGACGCGGCGCCAGCCCATCCTCCACCAGTTGTTGAAGCTAGCTACTGACAAGACTGGTGGGAAACGGGCATGGGTTGCTCCAAACCCAGCCCCCTCCCTGTCACGCAGTAGCGTCTGCAGGGAAAACGATCATATACTCAATCGTATATTCCGTTCAGGTGTTGCCTCGGTTACGATGGTGATGACGAATCAGTGCGATCTGCCAATTCCTGACATCTACGTTGATGATCTGAAAAGAGCTCAAGAACGTGAACAACTTCAGAAATCCACTACCACCAGCAACGGAAGCTCATCGTTGATTCGACCGCCCGTGCCGGTGTTGTCGTCAACGAAACGCCGTGGATATTCAGCCAGGTGAGCTAGTCATCGTAGAAATTTACGATAGGGTAACTGGTCCTTCACTGATGTATTAGGTTGTTCAAAAGGTTCGTGACCATTTTTTAGAATCTCGTATCAGAACTTTCCGTAGCCATTTCTACATCCAATATGGGGTCTATGAGAAGTGTGTTAAGTAAAATCTCCACTGGCTTTCTTCAACGTCCCTCGCAGTCGCTGTTCTCATATGAAAAACGGTAATTGAAATTCATCATTTTCGACACACTTCGCTATATGAATCTCCACCAAGCCACAACGTGGTTGGAGCCACAAGCGGCATTTCTCTGAGTTAGGTCCTGATGCTACCTTTCATGGTACGGCGTTGAAATGGCCCGATCGCTTTCGCTTGTTCACTTCTACTTGGGAGGAAACTTCGTCCAGGAGGCCACTTGCCTTGGATTTGGACCTACTGTGTTCCTTGATCAAAACCAATTCGTACAAATCAACTTGCTATCTAGTCCACACTTGACTGGTCCCAAAGCACAAATGAGAGGGCCTCGCCTCCCTTAAAAAAGTATTGAAGTTTCGGTCAAAACTTTCTCATGAGCTGACCGATAGTCCAAGGGGGGGCTATTGCAAGTACTGTCTACGACTTCTCTTCCTCTTCCGCCATAATGACTGCATGAACAACGTTGCAACTGGATACGGAGTAGGTGTCTCTAGGTGAGTTACTCCCGGAAGTGGCTAGAACCCCAGAAGAGGGCAGAACCGGTCGCGCCGCAATCCTATCAATCTAGTAGGGGGGGGGGGTATCTGTGTATGTGGTGGGGTTTCCTCCTCTCTTCCTTAGAGGGAATTTCTTCTTCTCAGCGTTGTGGCAACCAGCGAACCCTATTGTGTTCAACTGCAAACGAGGGATGAAAATCCCCTCCCCCCCCATTTGGTCCCACAACCGAGCAGTGTTTGCCTACTCCACCACTGCTCAGGGTCACACGTTCCGAAAATGACACTGCTCGAGATCCTGAAGCTTAGCTGGGAATTCCACCACAGTCTTCGTGTAGCCCTGACTTAGCTCTTTCCGATCGCCATCTAAACTAATCCCTCAGCGACCATTTTCTGGGTAAAAAAATACGATTTTCAAAAGCACCTCAAAAATGACCCTGCCTTACTCGACATGGAACTGAAAAGCTTCTGGAAGCAAGGCAACCATTCTCTGCCTGTTGATTGGCAACAGGCAGAGAATGGTTGCGTTGCAAGTTGTCGATGAAGGTAACATGTATATTGTTAATCAAAATTGCTTCTCATTGGAATAAACTTTAACTCAAAAAAAGTCCGAAAATGTCACGAACTTTTTGGGACAACCTAATAAAAGATCTCGAAAAAAATCCTAAAGTGTCACGAACTTTTGGGGCAACCTAATAAAAAATGCTTATCGAAAACAATAATAGCTGTTCTCCAGGGTCCTCCATCGTATCGATCGATTTGGCCCCACTCTTTGGGTTTGTCGCATGGCTTTGTTATTTTCCAAGATCATAACTTACTTGGTTTTGATTCTAAGCTCGCCCAGTCGAACGCAAAGAATGATTAAAAATGTTGCCAAATAGCGTAAGATACCAGAGCGGCAACAGAGATCAGACCATAAGGCGATTTCCCCATTTAAACTGCTTAGAAACGAGGTGTAGTTCATTTGAACGTCGTGCTTCTTCTTTTCTGCTTCATGAAGTAGATGAAGCATCCGCACGAGGGCTCATTCGCTTCATTGTAGCTGTGCAGTATGTCAGTCTGAACTAGGAAATACTGTCCTAGTTTACGCGTGATCAGTGTAGACTAGGGTGACAAGGATTACCTCTCCCCTCCCCCTCCCCAGTCTGCTCTTTCACCAGTATGACTGCTTACTGACGTGCTACCCATTATGCCTTCCCTTGAAAACAACAATCCTACTAATATAATCGGCGATGTCCGTGTGTGTGTGTGTGTGTGTGTGTGTGCGTCTGTCTGTCTGTCACGAAATTCATAGCACCTGAAGAAGAGCCTGGCGGGGTCGGGTCAGGGTGGGGATGGATAGAGCATGGGACAAAACCTAAATAGCACCCATGACCCATGGTAAGCCCCGCCCACAGTGGGCGGGGCGTGCGTCCAAAGTTTAGCGATGTCACTGAAAAAGGTCATAACTCGGTTCCAGAGCAGTCCCGTGATGAGGAAACAGTGCAGTAAAGTTAACAAAGGCCTGACCGACCAAACATAGGAGACACACCCGAAATGGGCGGGGCGTTCTTGAGATGGGCGGTGCTTCCCGTGTCACTGAAAAAAGCTATAACTCGGCTAAAAGGCAACCCGGAGATGGGAAAAAGTAGAATAAGGCTAGCATTGGGTTGGCGGAGCAAATAAAGGAAACACACCCGAAATGGGCGGGGCGTGCTTGAGATGGGCGGCGCTTTCCATAAAGGTAGGTAACTCGGTTCCCGAAATGTTTAGAGGTCGCAGAAAACTCCATGACGAAGATGAACATCTGTCAAGAGTCCACCATGTTTGCGGAAGTACTAAGGCCCGCCCACAGTGGGCGGGGCGTGCATTTGAACCCGAGGACCATTGTAAAAAACCGTAATTTGGTGCTAAAGCACTACAGATGGCGCAAAAAAGTGGATTATGGCCCCCAAGTGATCACATGCAGGAATGTGCGAGGCACTCCCGCTGTGGGCGGAGCGTGCCCCAAGGTGGGTGGAGCCAAACTTAAAAAATTCGCAAAACGCTTCCAGAGCCCTCTAGACACCGGGAAAAAGTAGTTTAAGGTCATCGAGGGGTCATTGGTTGAGAAGCGCGAGGCATTCGTTGTGGGCGGAGCCTGCCCCAAGGTGGGTGGAGCCAAACTTAAAAAATTCGCAAAACGCTTCCAGAGCACTCTAGACACCGGGAAAAAGTAGTTTAAGGTCATCGAGGGGTCATTGGTTGAGAAGCGCGAGGCATTCGTTGTGGGCGGAGCCTGCCCCAAGGTGGGTGGAGCCAAACTTAAAAAATTCGCAAAACGCTTCCAGAGCACTCTAGACACCGGGAAAAAGTAGTTTAAGGTCATCGAGGGGTCATAAGTTGAGAAGCGCGAGGCATTCGTTGTGGGCGGAGCCTGCCCCAAGGTGGGTGGAGCCAAACTTAAAAAATTCGCAAAACGCTTCCAGAGCACTCTAGACACCGGGAAAAAAGTTTAAGGTCATCGAGGGGTCATAAGTTGAGAAGCGCGAGGCATTCGTTGTGGGCGGAGCCTGCCCCAAGGTGGGTGGAGCCAAACTTAAAAAATTCGCAAAACGCTTCCAGAGCACTCTAGATGCCGGGAAAAAGTAGTTTAAGGTCATCGAGGGGTCATAAGTTGAGAAGCGCGAGGCATTCGTTGTGGGCGGGGCGTGCCCAAGGTGGGTGGAGCCAAACTTAAAAAATTCGCAAAACGCTTCCAGAGCACTCTAGACACCGGGAAAAAGTAGTTTAAGGTCATCGAGGGGTCATTGGTTGAGAAGCGCGGGGCATACGTTGTGGGCGGGGCGTGCCCCAAGGTGGGTGGAGCCAAATTTAAAAAATTCGCAAAACGCTTCCAGAGCACTCAGATGCCGGGAAAAAGTAGTTTAAGGTCATCGAGGGGTCATCCTACTATATATAATCCGCTATGTGTGTCTGTGTGTGTGTGTGTGTGTGTGTGTGTGTGTGTGTGTGTGTCACGAAATTCATAGCGAGCGTCGCAGAAAAGATAGGATGACAGTTCCAAGAAGTGATATACATGGCAGGACGGGAACACAGGTGGGTGATAACACTTGATAAGATACGATAAGGGGCCGTAGAAGGGGAGGGTGACTGAATTCGTAGCGCAAGTTGCAGCAGGTGTGGGACCGTGATTTCAAGGAGTGATATACATGGCAGGACGGGAACACTTTTGTGGGTGACAGGAGGTGATAACACTTGATAAGATTCGATAAGGGGCCTTAAAAGGGGAGGGTGACCGAATTCGTGGCAAGTTGCAGCAACGGCGGGACCATGATTTCAAGTACTGATATGCCGTAGGGTGGGGACAGAAAGCTGATAACAGTTGATAAGATACGGTAAGCGGCCTCGGAAGGGGAGGGTCATCAGATTCGTAACGCACGCAGCAACAGTGGGACCTCTGATCCGAGAGGCGATACAGGGTGATATGATAGTGATACGGGACGGGAGTGTTATTGGCGGGTACGGAAGTGATAGGAGCTGAAAGTGACAAGGTAACATGGGAAAATCCGCTTCACCGCTCACAACAACATGCGATCGATATGACTCAAGTATAACGATCTCAGTGATTCCAACAGAACTCATTCCTCACTGCTTATTAGTAACGACATCGTGTACGACCGCTAAGCCAGCTCTATTCCAAATGCATGTGGTTTGTTTACAGAGATGTTATGAACAGCAGCAACTGACTTTATCACTCTTACCACAATTATCTTCCATCAGCAACTTCAGTGAGGGCCATTTAAAGGGTTCCACTGCTGAATGCGGTAGTGCATTCCAAAGCAAGACGCTTTAGGAAGACAGATTGCATAAATTATAGGCTGCTTCAGTGGCTGTCCAAACAGGCTGCACTATTTCCGTGTAGGTTATGAACGTACCAGTCGGATCGCTGGCTAAGGCCGGCTTTCCTCCTTCTGTGATGCGGGGGGGGGCGCTGCTGCTGCTTCTGCGCCTTGACGGAACAAGCGCTGCTTTTCAGTTCTTGGCTGATGCAGAAGATTCCTTTGAACAGTGTGGTTGGTCAACGATCCTTAACTTAGCACAGAAGGAGGAGCGCCCGGCGACAGCCGGGCGATCGACCGCTCTTCTGGAAACGAAAATGAGGCTAATTCAATGGTCTGTCTACCTTTTTCGCGGAGGTGGGTGAGCTACTTGTGGCACTTTCTGAACAGGGTACAGCATCGTTACGTGTGAAATGGTGGTGTCAGTACGATCCCCCCCCCAAGAGAAGGGTCTTGGTACAAACCCCTCCCCCTTCTCCAACACCAGCCTGCCATTTTCCTACAAGTTCCTAGCTTCCTACAAGTTTTTCCGAAATTTCCCGGCAATTTTCCTACTTTTCCTCGAAAATTTTGCTTTCGAGGGGGGAGGGGGTTACAGGACATGTGAAACGGGAAAAACCGCGAAAAGTCAGCAACAGGGACAAATGTTTCTCAACGCGGCAAATCTCTCTCAAAACCGCATACGACCCCCGGAATTTGAAAGCCAAAGAAAGTGCTCGATGGAGGCGTGACTAGGGAATCCATGCTGCGCTGTCGCAGCAGAAGCAGCGCTGCAAGAGTAGCGTTGCGCGCCACTCAAACTAGTACCTACCAGGTTCAACGTGGAAATGCTACAGTAGTCATCTAGCTAGGGAACACTACACAGTTTGGACACAAATTGTACAGTCACGTTGGCAGGTCCTGGTTCTGCGATGTGTGAGGTGAAAGGGTACGCAGCAGCAGTAGAGCACCTCTTCGCTGCGCTCAAAAGTCCACTGGAATGAGGCTGGGGGAGGTTGTGAGACACTAGTGTCATCTCAATACTCCGCCCACTGCCGCAGTGCTAGCCATACACCTAAGGCAGCGTTCAGACTTCGCGACGGTGGGCTTCGGTCGCGCGTTGAGCGACGAAAGCGCCACCGTCGCCGCAAATCTGAACGCTCGCTAATTTTGGCCAAAATGCGCTTTTGTCTGCCGCGCCTCTCACTTGTACTTGTTCTCTACGACTATTTCACTTCGCGATCTTGGTCTCGACGCAAATGCTGCTCATTGATGATAGCGCAGGCGCAGTATGGAAACGGCCCGAGGTAACACTGCCTTACAGCCCCCTCCCGTGCAATTTTGTCCCGGAGGAGGTGGCTCGCTACTTCAGCTGCGGACCCCTCTTCCTCACACATTGCAGGATTAGGCCCCGCGGAGGTTAGAGTGCAGTTTGTTCGCAAGTGCGCAGCGGCAACGTGAACCTCCAAGTGATATCCACTTGACAGCTATGGATAGGAAAGTTATCCTTCAAAAAGTTCCGAATGTTGCAACGTTTTCTTTTTTCTTGTACTGAACTCAGCCCATTGAAACGCGTAGGGTTTGGGGCGCGTAATTCCTACGGGAGAATGAGGGTGCAAATAAGTAACGCAGGGAGTTGTTGGAATAATACACCAACAATTCGGGCCTATTTTCAGCAATCTAAGACGGAGGTAGTGTAGTGACAAGAGGCGCGCTTACCATTCGTGCGGTAATGGGTTCGAATCCCGGGTCGACTCCCGCCCAGGCCAACCAAGCCTTCTACCCTCCGGGGACGGTAAATTGGTACCAGATTCGTCTGGGAGGATAAAACACTGACTTGTACATCGGCTGGCCACCGCAAGTCATTGTATAGGCCACATCGCATTCAATAAGCCACTACGATTCTGAATGGAAGTAGAATGCGTGCCGCATCCCACAAAGGGATTGATCAACGGCGAAGACTTGGTCTTTATCCTTTATTTTCAGCAATCTACGGCCAATCACATCGACATTGCGGCGTTCGACATCACCAGCTGTTTCGTCAAGTGCTATGCAATTCAGTCTGCTCTCACCGTCACCATCACGAAAACCTCGCGACAGTCTGCTCAGTCTATACTCGTCCACGTCGCGACCATTCTTCTCAGCATTCTAACCTCCATGGACGGCTCTTTCACTTATCGTATCCGTGCGTGTCGCTCGCTCGCACTTCATATCCGCTCCAATTGCGTACGCATCCTTCGGCGTGCGTCACAATCCTCTTCCTCTAAGCGCCTCTATTCATTCATCTTTCGACAGAGTATATCTATTATTAAAAGTCTATTGTACATAGGACTTACCATACGTATCTCATCTGCGTCACTCACTCAGGTGTGTCCGATGACGTCATCCCATTACCGTAACTAGTCATGTACTGTAGGCAGACAGTGCTGACTGCTGTATTATTCTTAGTTCTAGATTTTTTTATTCCATGTTGTCCAGATAGTCTTGTCAGCTTTCATCGTCGAGACATATGTGTTTGCAACTGAGATCATCGCATCGAATCGATGAGCTTTGTTAAGTTGCGACCGCACGCGTCTCATCCCGATCAACACGGACACGACTTACCGGGGTTGTGGACTTTCTTTCTGTTTATTTTTTCTTTTCATCGAATCTGATCCATCTACTATCAGATCGATACAATCTAGTATTACTCGACTAGAGGATTGATTCAATTATACTTGAAAAAAGGGAAAAAATAAATTCAGGTCTCCTCTATAAATATGTCTATTGTAAGTGTTCATTCATCGATTCATAGACCACACACATATGGGATATCGATTTTTTCGCGTATTCTCGCCATCGCCTACAGTATAGTATAATCCTAAGGTGTTGTTGAGTTGTAACCGGGTACTATCATTGACTTTGGTTCTCCTCGTATAACCACTACTTGGAACACTACCTGTATTGTGAATTACTTGTATTGAGTCTCGTATGACGACCATATAATGATTCCTTACAAATGAATAGACTATTGTTCGTATAGGATTGTATGTATAGAAAATTTTTTTAATAAATTGTTCAAAAGAATCATCTCGTGATCGATACGAGGGAGTGTGGTTGGGTAGCGCGTACCCTGCTATTCTTCCATACTATTTCGAGCAGTGGTGGCAGGGGCAGAACGACTGTTGTCTATGGTTGCGCTCAGGTCTATGGCTTCTGAAGCGCTTGTTGTAACATCAGGGTTACAGCATGCGTTGTGCGAAACCCATCAGTGACTGCGGGAGTCGCTTGGGCCGCATGGAGGGGGAGGTGAGCGTCCGTGAAACTCAGGGCCGGTTAGCATCAAATTGCAGGAAAGTGTCATCGCTAAGTTTGATGGAGTGGTTGGAAAGCTGCAGAGGGCCCGGATGTAAGGAGACTTCGAAATATTAGAAAATTGACTAGCAATATCAGTAGTTAGCATGACCTCGTAATTACGTTGATGACTAGATAATACATCTCAAACGGATTCGTGCATGATCGCTTGTCCAACACTAACCTCTGCCCTAGTCGAAATAAAATCGAAGCTACACTTTCCACCAACCATCTGCGTAGACGCGCAATGCACGGCTGCAACACTCGAACCAAATCTGTATCGATGACAACCGAATTATGCTTTGGTTCAGTTCAACGGGAATATGTGTTTTGAAGGCATATTGAAGTTCGCGAATGAGTATCCTTACAATGGCACAGAAGGAGTCGAGCTTTTGAGTGGCTCAGAATGTCGCCCAAGGGTGACCCATCTAAAATATCTTCTAAACTAGCGGGTCTTCAGGAAAACTGTAGAGCTTTTTGGAAAGAGGAAATATTGGGCGTTCTGATGGCGTTTTTAGTTTTGCAAAAGATTGCGTTTGAAAGAAGTTATTCTCGTCTGAAGCATAAAAACCCGCTCGCGATTTACCACTAACGCGTCCGTAACCCATCTGAAATATTTCATGAGCGGGGGAAGATTCAGACTGCGAGTATTTCTCAGAAACTCCAACCTAAAAAAGTATCACCCCCAGAAAAAGCCCGCGATTTCCACCCAACAGATCTGCTCCACCGCTAATTTGCCATGGAATCATAACGCGGCCACAAGCGCTTGCGAGTTATTACGTATCTAATCCTCCTCGTCAGAGCAAACAGCCGGAAAGGGAGACGGTCGTACCAGGATCCTTATTCGGGGTCGTTTTGACACTGCCTTTTTAAACATCAATATGCAGTACTCCGTTGGAACGCTGTTGTGGGCTGAATACTTTAATTCAGCGAGGGCGATACCTGCACCTCGTGCTTTTCGGCCAATATTGCTATCCGCAACACCAACGGAACCACCTGCTCCTCTCTCAGCATGTACCCTCGGTGATACCGTAACAATCAAAGTTTGTTCTCATGAAGATTCCTGATCATCCACACCAGTGGTGAGTCTTTTTTTAAACATTTTGCTTCAACTGCGGGAT
>MU913722.1:12955-27156 GCA_036418165.1 Cooperia oncophora | reverse complement strand
ATCTGATGCGATAGGAGATTATTGAAAGTAGATACTTAACAAACAGTACGCTTGAATGCAAGTGTCAAGTCTGCTTGCTGAAACTTTGAGTCTCCTTTACTAGGATTTTGAGCACAGTGTACTCCATCTCGAGAGAATCCCATAGGGGAGAGGGCTACACCTTTTCGCTGGAGCTAGTCGTAGTAGTTAGTGGACGAGGGTCGTATATGGTGCCGATAGAAATTATTCCGAGCCGCGCCAGAAGTATTCCCGCTTGTTGAATTTTACCGTATTATTCGCATCATGTGTGCCAATATCTCCCTTTGCCCACCTCTCTGAGAAAAAATTGTTGGGAAGGTGGAATGAAGTTGAGAGAACTCGTCAAGGAAGACCGAGGTGGGACGGAGAAGGTGGGTTACGAAAGAGAGCTTTTAGAGGAGGAGGCCATACTGGCATTGCTCGTTCACACGTCACGATCTTGGGCCCTGCTTGCGCGGAAGCCAAGGCGGGCATTATTATCAGGACATGGGTTGATTATGCGTTTGTGATATGGGAGGGCTACATTGGAGAACAGTATATTTCGGGAGCTTTTAACCAGTTTGAAAGTCGTTGTGCTGATCCTTCTGAATGAACATAGCACCCGTAATCCCACGCCCTCTTGAAAAACTAGTGAAGAACCGGCTGGCGCAGCGCCAAGCCCAGTCTTTCTGACAGATCCAGCATCTGCAGCGAACAAGAATTTATTGGCATTCAACATTTCACTTCAGTTCCAAGGGGCGGCAAACAAAATATCCCAGGGAGCAACTGACCACATCGGATGTTTGCCTTCTTTACTGGTAAACCTCAATGAGTTGTTCAATATTTCACTCACCGTCTGTACTAGCAACAATTCCATATCGCCGTATATTACAGCTGCTGCCATTGTCAATAGATGAAAAATAACAAGTAAAGCTGACAATTTCATAATGTCTCCTCGAAGGGTTCTACTGTGCTAAAACATAGAAGTAAAAAGAGGGTGCAGATTTCATACATGAGATGAAGTCAATCAAACTTCATTGTACAACCAGTCGGAGATATGAAATCAAGCGTAGATTAATGCCCTGATATGGATAAACATTCCCAGGGTTTGAATAGAGAATTGCAAAAAGCATTTTCCTAAGCATAAGGCAGGATACTTTGGTACTCGGTCTAGACCGGAGCGCGGGGTGCAATAGGAGTGGAATAAGTGTAGTTGTGAAAAGCGAAATGGCAATAGTGGCATCGCGAAAAAATCCCTTGTTCTACATGGCTATTTTGGACGAGTTCACCGTTGGCATCGTGCCAATAACCGCTACTGCGATGATACAGCTGCATGCATGTGCTCAAATATCCATGCAGCACCGCAGCCGCTTCATATCACTCCCTTCGCTTCATATTGTACTTAACAAATTACGGCGATCGCGGGATCAGGCGTTCGGACATTTGAGTGAGGCGGGCGGGCACCCGGTGTTCATTCGGGTTGTCAGGGCGCTATTTGAAAAATTGAGCCCACCTTCCTTGGAAAAACGACACGCGCCAGTGCCTGCTTAGAGCGGGCCAAATTCTGTGCTGCTAGGCGCATTGATCATGCCTTGGGGAATTATCGTGCCTTTTGCCTTGAAGAAAACATTCAGAATCCATGCCTAGCAAAGTCATGCGAGAACTTCAGGAAGTACTACCATTGATTCATGATGTGCACCTACTTATGGAGCTCTAAGGCGGATTAGTCGTGGTCGCGATAAAGCGCGCGCGAAGTTCCTGAACGCAACAACGCTTTCTTCACCCTTTTCTTGCACTCTACTATCTTCTAATCACCTTTGAAATACTTATTATTCAAAATATATCTATCACAGATAAGACCAAACATAAATACGCCAAAGAAAAGTTTGAATAAACATTCAAAGCTTTGAGGCGGTGGTGTGTTTTCTGGGGTGTTCCTTAGACCCCGGAAAACAAGACAAGTAAAAAAGCTGTGGGCAGAATGTGGAGTTTTCAAACGTCAGTAACATATTTGCTCGCAGACAAGCAGTTTGTCAAGAAATACAAGCTTCCACTTCTTGACGGGGGTGGGACGAGTGCATGGCGCATACGATGAAAATCATAAACGGAATCAATGATGTTGTACTTAGATATAGTACAGTCCAATGAATGAATTAGCCAATGCCGAGCAAACTGATTCCCACCCATTTAAGCGAGTATATGCTTTTTAGAAGTACATATGCTTGGGTCACCAAAGGCAGATTTAGCGATCAGCGATCGAAAACTTACCTTAGTGAGTGGCGAGATAGAAACAGAAGTGTTGCTATTTGATTTGCCCGTGAAGAACAAATGAAAGGAGACCGCTTTAAACGCTTCAAGTAAGGCCCTATTTGTGCTAAGCGAGAGAGGAAGAATCCATGTGGATTTCTGACGAGAGGCCAGAGAAAGCAGCGAGAGAGTATGCAAACGCCCGAATGTCAGACGAGACATCTATCATTGTGGGCGTTCCAGTGTTTTTATTGAACGAATCTCACACAGGATTACTCATTTCAGTCCACAGTACCTCTCCATACAATGAGCTTAGACCTTTATCGATCGTGGGCTCTGCTTTCAAAGAAGTTGCTCGCAAGCGCAAAAAATAAACCTGGTTGTTGGGCTGTTCAGATTTTTCTCCATCAAAATCTCATTGAAAATACCTCGTTATATGGGAAGGCTTTAAATTATGCGCTGCTCTTATTAGTAAGTGGGTTTTCTCTTCCAAATATATTCTCTGTGTCGCAAAAGGTACCCTAGGACGGTGGTTAGATCCCTTTATAGCATAAAATGTTGCATGTGATCTTGAAGACTCCCTCGAAATCCCATCGGAGATCCATAGTTCCTGAAACAGGGAGCGTTGAACTCCACATCGGAAAAATTTTTCCAGCACTTCAAAGGCGAATACGACCCCACCTCCCCAACAACCACCAAATACGGCCCTTCCCTTGTTGGGGAATCCTCAACGATGATGTGCCCAGCCTGCGAAGTACGGCCCTCCCTTGAACTTCCTTTTCTGGTACGAGTCCCTTTCCCACCACGCCCTGGATGTTCCCAATTTTCCACCACTTTTCCGGACTTATCCCCGAAAAGATTTGCATTTCTTCGGAGGAGATATATAGCGCATGTGGAACGGGAAAACCGAGAAAAACAACAACAGAAAACGCACTTCTTGAAGGCAATTTTCTCATTCAATTTTCTCATTCGCAATTTTCTCACTCATTTTCTCTCCAGTGACTAAATACGACTCCGCTTTCTCCAGCAGCCGAATACGGCCCCTCCCTCGCAAGGGGTCCCCAGCATACGACGTTCCCTAATACCCTTGTCACAAGATTCGATTCCACAAGCACTACATTTATCAGAGCCTGTCGCCTCTAGTAGTTCACCATACGACCGTATTCTCTTTCGTGTTTCTTTTGTCTCACGCGATATCTATTTTACCTTATGTTTAGTTCCGTTCAGTTGTTATTATGTCTCTAATGAGTATTTAATAGAGTGGTGTTAAATATTAGAGATAAGCAAAGAGAAGCCTTTTATCAGCATTCGGCTGAGTGATGTGTCAGAAAGCACATTTATGGGTTTGGATGTCTTTGTGGTTTCATGTGAACCAGAACCGCTGTTTCAACTAGCAACAAGTCAAAATAGCATAGGCCGCGTTTCATACCGTGCGACGTCGTCGTCAACGTCGACGAAAGCTGCGTAAGCTGCGTAACCGACGACAGCTTCACGCAGACTAGATACATATCGATTTGACGAAAAAGCTGCGTAAGTTGCGTAAGTTTGCGTAAGTTTGCGTAAGCCTCCTGAGTTTGCTGTTGCCAGACGTGGCCGCCACGTCAGCCACACGACGCCTTGCATAAAACTCCATGAGACACTCCAATAGAGCAGAGATGTTCCTAATCAATTCCTGTGGGCGCCTCAATTGTTACAATGCGAGTATTCCGCTCGAGCCTGAAAGTCAATATCAAAATGGTTTCAAATGAGTTGAACGAAAAAGAATACCGAATATAAAATGAATTCGCGAATGACTTGATAATCAGACGACGACAGGGAGTTGACATATAGGTGACAGGTGGATGTATATGAAGTAAATATGCTTATACACTAGGATGCCACGTCATAAGCCACGTCATGCTATTTTTCTCGAAAAACAGCAAGGATAGAATGCATTGAAGATAAATTGAGATGATCAAAGGAAATAAGAAAAGGAAAGAAAAAGAATGAAAAGGGAGAATATTCTCAAAGATGCCCAAAAAATGGCCCTACAGCACTTCCGTCGGTTTCGTCGGATCGATACGTATCTATTCTTCTCGAAGTTGTCGTCGGTTACGCAACTTACGCAGCTTACGCATTACGCAACTACGCACGTTCTTTGATCAATACGTATGTGTTCTTCACAAACTAGTCGCAACTTACGCAGCTTACGCAACTTACGCAGCTTTCGTCGGATCGATACGTATGTATTCTTCACGAACTAGTCGCAGCTTACGCAACTTACGCAAAAGACGTCGCACGGTATGAACGCGGCCTAAGATCGCTCCCTTACAAATCATGACCGGTTTTTGATCGAGGCGTCACTACAAACGGACAAATGGTGCGTTGGTATAGCCTTGTAACAGTAGAAACAATTATCACTACTGTGAGAGCTACCAATCTTACAACCTCAGACTCATTGCGTTTTGGTACTGCAAATGCTTTCAGAGGTGCGTGAACGTCTTAGTTTACAGCAATAATCTTCTCTTTAACTGCATGCTCTCAGAACCCTGCCGAACCCAGTTATGCACAGCTGCCTACCCTACGGCTTTCAAAAGACAGCTCCCCTATATCAGGGGATTGCGGAATGCTCCGCGGCAGATGGGATCCAAAGTCCGATCCGTTAACAAGAGTACCACTCTATGCTCCGAAAGGGCGAGATAAAGCTGCAACTGAAGCGCGACTCTTATGCACTTCATTCTTTTCAGTCTGCAAGACGGCGACTTGCCGGTAAACTACGTGCTTTCGTTCTGTTGCTGCGAGGCAGGGCACATCGTTGGTTGGGGAATCCCCAACAGGGGGGTCGTATTTGGCCGCCAGGAGAGGGGGGTCGTGAGTGCAGCCAGTAACGAGCAGCGCAAATTGTCAATGTGCTGAGTCCTGTACAACGAAACTTGCTTTGTAGAGAACTCGGATATGCAAAAAATAGTACAAAACTTTCATTCATCAAACTAATCCGAAATAACTGCAAATATTAATAAGTCGACATTATCTCGTAAGTCCGTTGGTGACTAAACAGTACAACTCAAACTCTGGTTCGCTGCCAATGATATGGCGTGTCCGCGGTCGCGCTTGGCGCTGAGCCAACCTGTTTTTTTCTCGACAAGCGACAGGACTACCATATCGTTCATATCAGACGTTTTCCAGCAGTTGGTCTCCTTTATCGGAGTCAGCGATTGGCGGAGCACGAATCTGGCAGCGTTGACAGGGACATGTTCCATCATACGCAACGGAAAACACTGTAAACAAGTGCACAGGCTCGCCATGGACCTCCCTGAACCTTATAGACACATTTGCTCGCGTGAACAGACATTACGCACAAGTTGCACCATCCCATCACCTCTGCGCGGACCTCAGTGCGCGGCGCATCCAAAGTTGGCGTGATCGGCGCTAAACGAACCATATCCTGCTCCTGCTCCACCACAGGATACGTTCTACATGCGTTCCTGGCTATTCGAACACGCTCACTTGAAACGGTACACAGGAAACGGGTTTTTCGCGCAGCTGGGAGTGTTCCTCAAGAAATCCCCATAGCGAGATCTCATGAATCCCGAGAGCTTCAGAAACAGTTCAAGAGGTTTTTAGAAAGAGAAAATCTTCAAACACTCGAAACCGTTCTCAGATTTGTGAAATGTTGAGTTACAAAAAAAATATATTGATTCAAACCTGTTCAGTTGAAATCACTCCCCAACGAATCCCATGGCAGATTTCTCTGTGATTTTTGCGACCTTCATAAACGTTTCAGTACTTTTAGGAAGTGCAAACCTTCCTCTACACGAATACGGTCTCCTCTTCCCCACAGGTCCGCTTTTGAGGAAGTTATGGTCCTTCAAGACACCTAACTCAGCTGGAAATTCTCGCTCCATGGCTAAAATTGCCGAATAATCTCCTGTCACAGCCTGCAATTACATGCGCTTCTGCTACCGTACTCCAATAATCGGGGTAATGCATTTTTACGGCGGTTTGTATAACTGTTACGTAGTGAGACAAGCCTAACTTTCTCTTTTCCTCGTCCTCAATCTTGGGAATAGACGTTGTTAACACTGTGGTCGCTGATGGCCGCTCCCAGAGAGGGAGTCCACCTCAGGTTAACGAATGCTCATTGAATTTAATCGCGATATATCGTTATTATTACCATGTGTGTTTCAAAACGGCCATCGAAGAAGTTCATCATACGAGTTTCTCATAATACGATTGTACCGTTTTTTGTTTGCAATCATCTCTGTATTGTTCTATTATGTCATGACTTCAAGTCGTCCATTTAGTATGGGCACCTTCATACAAGTAGAATTTCATAGTGGGCGTTTCATAGTTTCATTTAAGGCGAAAAAACCGAACGGCAAAAAAAGGGGGGGGGTCGTACCGAACCCCCAAAAAAGGGGGGGTCGTACAGGCTCGACCAAAATCCCCATCGAATGCTGTGCCCTGCTGTAACGAAATCAATTTCGGACGAGTTTCCTGCAGGCATCTTGCCAATAACCGCTACCGAAGGTGCATATGTGATTTGCTTAGCAAATGAATCGATTAGAGCGTCAGGAACAGTCGTCCATTTGTGGGCGGGCGGGCGTGGCGGGCATTCGGAATGTTGTGGCTTGATAGGGCCCTTATAAGGGCACCTCCCTTGGAAAAGGCATTATGCAGCGCCTGCTCAGGGTCGCGGAATTCCGTCCTGCCAGGCGTATTAATCCTACTCGTCTTCTGGGATTTATCGTGCCAACTGCCTTTAAGGCCCCTTTTCCAACGAAAAGCGGTCACTAAGCATCCCGGTAGGGCTCAACATTCCCATCCGTACAGGGAACGCCGTCTTTGTGGAAATCACAAGTAGGGGGCCGTATGGACCAAGTAGGACGTAAGCGCAGGCTCATTCAGAAGTTGTCGTACAATCACTGAATGCTGAAAGATTGTTCCATGGTTCTTGTTGTGAAGCACGCCTGATGACCAAGGGAACCAAGCTCAAAAGTGGGGAACGGCAACGACACGAAACAAGGAAGGCACCCACGACGACGTCATGAACTGATGAACAAACGAAACAAGGTACTTGTTTAGACCGTTCTGAACAGCAGAAGCACACGGAAAAGCTCTGCCTGCATGGGAAAGCCTTTTTTTGTAAGTTACGCCTTTCCAAAGCATGTGCATGGCGCAATACAGAGTCAATCGGCACTGAATGAGCTCGTCGACGAAAAGATGTGTTTGAGAAACTCACTCAAGTCAAACAAACTGGGAATGATACTCCGCGGTAGATGTGGATTTTCTGCGTTCTCCGAAACTTGTCACAACAAAATCACAGTGAGGAAATTTTTTGGGTAGGGGCAAGAGAAAGAAATGAGATGCTTGTGGGAGAAGGAAGCCTTCTGGATCTCGGCATTGTTTTTGCTTTCCTGAGGAATCGCAAGTGAAGAAAGTTATGACTATTTAAGGCAAGAAATCGAGTAGGTAACAAAGTCACAACGGGGAAACTCCTCAAAAGAGAAGAGTTCGGAGGCGCTCAAGCACGGCTCACACAATACAACCTTGAGCTCCACAATCTCCAAGCTTCAATGCCGCTTGCCCTCTTGAGAAGCTTCACTCTAACAATGCGCCCACGTAACTCCTCATGGCAGAATTCGGACGGCTTCTCTCTGCATTCATAAAAAAAACTGATGCTTGTGAGTTTTGGCTCGGAGTTCAAGACCACCCATATTTCATCTAGGACGGGAGTGAACTTTCAAGCGTGAATGACATCTCATGCTGGAGAACATTACTGCTACAGGCATAGAATCAGTACCGTGTTCGTGCTTCTACAAGAAAATTGGGTACCCATACGCGCACCCTCTGACCAACCTCAATTTATCGGACATAATGGCAACAGTTGCAGCAGGGATGTCAGTCTGTTGGGCAAGCTCAACGAGGGTCCAGCTTCTGCAATCAGACATTCAGCGCTTGACTTCATCCACCTCTTTTTTTCGTGTGCACGGTGAACATATTGGACCATCCACGTCAGCTAATTTTTCCTTTGTTCCTTCTTCGGGCTCCTGAATCACCATTACACACAACAACTAGTGCGGCACAGGTCAAATTTGAGCGCACTTTAGTATTATGACGCCTGATTCGAAAATTCAGCGCTGATTTTGACCAGTCGGTCTACTTTTCAATTTCTTGAGAATTTCCTCTGCGGTTAGGTCAGCCAAATTTACCGGGGCCGTAGCTAAAGGTACTGGCTTCCAAATGGTATAGTAGCCCGCTGCCCTAGCCCTTTGATTTCCTGCCATTCCTCTATACGTCTCCACATTTTTGGATGGAAATGACTTCTAATAGGTTCGCCTATTTACAATCAGCAAAAGGCGAATTGAAGCTTCACGCACAGTTTCTGGATTCACCGAAATATCCAAAATTTGAATATTCCTTTCTATATCACCTAAGTTTTTTTTTCAGTGTTTTGGCGGTTTATTTGGAATGGTGCGCCGCGATTGCCACTCGGGGCTACCAAGCCTTCGCATGCCAGGCCTGCTACCAGGCCTTGGCAAGTCGTATTTTGGTGCGCGAAACTCGTCCACATAAGCCCGAGCTTGACTGATGTGACGTTTGCCCTACTTCGTCAGGATACTAGCCCAGACGCCCAGTTGCGTATCGTTCTTACTTGTTCTTACTAACCAGTGCCTCTGTTTCCATTTTCTGCAGAGAATCAAATCATTGTGCCCGCCTTGAAGGGGGAGATGTAAACCAAGACGTGGTGGGTAAGGCAAGGTTCCATAGCCTAACTGCTGAGCGCTCTGTCGCATCCCTTGTGGGAGATTTGACCCCCGTTCTCAACTACCCCTTACTTCTACCCAATGCGACGTGGAATCGAATCTTATCAGCTGTCCTCCATTCCTTCACCCACCAATAGTGTTCACGTTCTACAACGTTAACCTTTTTTTGGAATCAAGTCCATGTGCGAAATGAGCTATGAATTTCATGATGTTCACACATATACAGGGGGGGCCAAAAAAAGTCATTTTGCCTCCATGACTTTCAAGGCGCTATAAGTTACACTTTATTAAATTTTTATCGGACATTTTTACTACCATATTAAAGAGCACATTAAATACTATAATGATACTCCGCCACAGCCTTCTGGAGGAGCGCCATCGAGAGATTCGGCCGCGCGAAAGTGAGTGGGTACCGGAGTTGAGCGAGATCGTTGATTTCTCCGCCACTGTAGACCACCCTGTTGAGCTCCGCCCGAACTAGGTAATTGAGTGGGTTCAGGTCAGGGGACATATTTCAATATTACATCTTCATCAGGTACGAAACGCCCTTCCATTCGAAGTAGGCGGGAGTTCCAAAACCCTTCGATTCCATGTGGTGGCACCCAAACCTGTAGCAGCACAAGGTCTCCAAGAAGGTACGGGCGACCACATGTAGGGAGGATATCCTTCTCGAGTTACTTGATGTAACCGCCAGCGCTCACCTTCAGTCGGGGTCTACAAAGAAAATATCGGTCTTCCCATTCCAGGTACGGCCGGTCCACACCATCAACCCGCGCCTTGGTGAATGGGGTGAAGATGATGTCCTGGACCGTAGCGACGTTGCCGGAGCTGCTCGATGTTTGAGGTCTTGCAGATCAAGAGTACTGGTCTCCAGGTAGCTATCCATGGGTGAGAAGTTCCGCAGCTGTTTGGAGGCCACGTGAATTCCAAAGGCGTTCTCCACTCAGGCCGCGACTGGAGATGACTTCATATTTTGGTGTACATGAAGGTGAATGGCGGCAGCCGGCTCCTGCTTATAGAGGAAGATCTTGGGTATCTTCCGCCCTGGTACTCATATCCACTTCCTCTGTCTGGGCTGCGAAAACTTCGCTCATATGTGACTCGGCCGGAATGACTTTTTTTTGCCCCCCCCCCTGTATACTTAGCAGATTAAGAGTGTAGATTCCTGGAGTCAACCCAAAAAGGAACGAACTACGAAAAAGGTTTTGGCAGTACTCGTGAAAGCTGATGTTCCATACTCAATTCGGTTTTTTAATGCGATTCCGTGTAGGCAACATCAAGAGTCAGCACGAAGAGAAATGACGTAAAGTGCGACTCGTAGCATCCACTCAGCTGTTACAGTATTCTACAAGACTGCACAGAAATAGCTCAGAACATTGGATCAGCGCCCCAAAACTGCTTTAATACTTTTGCGGCAGCGCTCACCAGCGACCGATAGCGCCCATCACCGTTAGGCAGCGTCAGCGACTAGGAAAATATAGATACCAATCTAGCGTCTGCCAGCGTCCTTCAACGTCTACCAGCATTCGGGAGAGGATAGTATGGCGCAATAGGAAAGTAGCAGACAGCTGGTACCCTCCTATCGCGTTACAGTCCCTATCTCCCATTCTTTATCAGCTGTCTGCTACTCTCCTATCGCGCATACTCTCCTCTCCCGCACGATGGTGCACCCTAACAGATGCTGGCAGATCCCAGATCGATATCTATACTTTCCTGGTCGTTGGCCCCGGACGCTCGGAACGCTAGTTACTATTGCAGCTGGAGGGCAATGACTGTCTAATTTTCAGGCCATAAAATGCGTCCTCGTGATCCCCGCAAGTAACGCCGATCCAGAGCGCAGCTTCTCAGCAGCCACTAGGCTAACACAAAGCGATCGAAACAGCTTGGGAACCAAGTCCATAGATGCTCTGATGAGGTGGGTGCCGTTGCCTCGACAGAAAATCAGTGAACATTATCTTCTTACAGAGATACCCTTTCATCTCCTTACAACTCAGATTTTGTAGAGTCCAACGTGATGGTCCGAGTCTCCTCACTGTGAGACCTAAAAACCTCGCAAAACAATGGTTAAACCCGCTACCCGGCTTACAAGCTGGACCCATAAGCCATCCAGCCTCGCAAGATCAGATAGTTTATGAAGGAGGTGAAAGATGCCTTAGTGAAAGGTACTCCTTCTCTCTTCTATGCCTTTTTTAATTTAAATCTATATTGATCCAGTTGATGGACGATCGCTTGTGGAACATTCTGTCACTCAGTACATGAAAGACAATCGCTTACGAGGCAGACGCGATTTCGAGGCCATAGTACAGTCGAGACGCGAATTAGAAACATCAAGAACGATGATCTTTTCTTCAGGAATTTTTTATGACAATATCCACTGATGAATCTTTTATCTTGCAATAAAGTACAGCATCTGAATTGACAATTCTTTCCACATCACAGGCACAGGTGAATCTCATCTTCTGGACTTCCGTTCGCACAGGAGAGCCCAACGGTTGGCTAGTTGGCTGATTCTGAAATTTCATTATTCAAACTAATTCGTATTATTGACTGTCCTTTCTTCAAGTCATAAAGTTTTGCAAGTTCGTTACTGCGCAAGCTCTGTCTCACTCTCGCGATTTTGCCACAACGGCACTATTCGGCACTGTCTGCCCCACTCTTTACGACCCCCCCCCTTTTACAATGTCCGTGAAGCGAGAAAATCAACTATCAAAATAAATTTTTCCTCAGCCCAAATACGACCCCCCCTCTCCTGGCGGCCAAATACGACCCCCCCCATAGGGAATCCCCAACCAATGCTGTGCCCTGTGCAGGGGGAACTGGCTATGTGCCCCTCATATTCGGACTGACTTCCGTTTTTGGTGTGGCAGTTTTGCAGACATCTCTCTTCTGTTACTCCAACTTGAATAGCAAGTCAGTCTCACGCCCAACTCATCTTTCTTAGTAGTTTTCTCTCCGAATGTTCTGTTCTTGGGAACTGACAACATACACCAACAACAAAGTGAGCAAGAAAACGATGTACCTCATGTGGCACAAAAGAACATTTACCAATTCATGAACCACAGATTTCAGGGTCTTCAAAAGCCTGTCGCAGAAGTTGCGATCGTGGACAGCCGCCTATTTTTTTGCTGAGTTCTAGAAGCTACTCGAGCGTCTAGTTTAAACTAAGTGTTAGTTTTTGCTGTTCAGTATTGAAGGTCGGCTAAGCTCCGCTCATCGTATTTTTTCATCGTGACACCCTATCACCCCCTTCGCCTCTGACTGATTGCGTATATGGCACTGAGGCCATAAAGTTGTTCGCTGCGCTCTCATCGCCATCAGCCACCACTGCGAGTGTTTCGTCACTATTGCAGTGCCTTAAACCAACTAATTAGCTACAAACACCGTAAAAATTTTTGGTTTCAGGTGATAACCGCATTTTTTGGCTCAAGAAACAGGTCTTCCAACTGACAACAGTTCGTCGGTTGTGAAAATTTACCGTTTTCAAGCGCTTATTTGCAGACAAGACAAAATATTTCACAAAGATCAATGGATTCCGTGCAAATGCCTGTTTCGCGTGGCACTCACATGAGGCTGTAGCCCTTTGCTACGTTTGAACTGCACAATTCACATTCTCGGGTGCAATGTTCTCAGCAGAGTCGGATGTTAGTTATTCTTTGTTAGTCGCTTATTCAAATTTGGATGCAATCATCCCGCAAATGAAGGCGATTTCTCATCGCAAATTCAACTGTCGTGGAATCAAATGCTCGCAGGAGAGCGCAAAATGG
Organism: Cooperia oncophora; assembly: GCA_036418165.1. NCBI lineage: Eukaryota > Metazoa > Nematoda > Chromadorea > Rhabditida > Trichostrongylidae > Cooperia > Cooperia oncophora. Next base: position 14,402 of record MU913722.1, on the reverse strand, counting down.
CGTTTAAATGGGGGGGAGAGAGCAGCTTCAACGGCACTATCCTGTGCTCCTTTATTTCTAATCTTATCTACTTCATTCTGTCGACGTGCGAATGGCGATGTTGCAATGCGAAACAACCACTGCATGTTCACCGATTCTATATTCTCTCCTTTTTGGTGATAATGCAACGCCAATTCTCCCTTATACCAACTAAGCTGCTTTTGTCTGTCTTTCACGATTTATGATTTTTGGCATTATTCGATAACATTACATTGGCTGCACTAAAGCTCTATATTATGATTGCCGGTGTATTCACATTGAGCTGTTTCTGTTCGTTTTGGTTTCTTCGCTTTGTTTTATGGTTATTCTGATAAGGTTCACTTACCCTCATTTGAATGTCGACCGAATTCACGAAAACCTCAACCACCTAACCGCACCCTTTTTCCCTCATCGACAATAAAACAGCACTTCTGGCGATACAAAAGTTGACGCCATTAGGTGTCAGCCTTGTTCCACACCGTTTTCCTCCAAAGTACGAGCCTGTGTTAGAGGTTAGTCGAAGGACCTGGTACAACATATAGTATTCGTTCTACATGGGAAACAACAGCATATATTAGCTTACTGTAAGTCCTCTTGATATATTTAAGGGCTGAAGTGGCCTTCACTCATCAGTTCTTGTGAGAACGAAAAACTGCCCACCGTTTTTCGCGACTATTGGTGATATTTGCCAGCAAAAACTTCGAATAGCTTTTCAAAGTAGCCTACAGTAATATTTGTGGACAAGGCACCCTTGTATTTCTTGACTAAGATTTCGTTGAGAAGAGCTATGTGCTGTTTTATAATATACGTAGCTGTATGTGTAAGTATATGTATACCTATACATATATATATATATATATATATATATATATATATATATATATATATATATATATATATATATATATATATATATATATATATATATATATATATATATATATATATATATATATATATATATATATATATATATATATATATATATATATATATATATATATATATATATATATATATATATATATATATATATATATATATATATATATATATATATATATATATATATATATATATATATATATATATATATATATATATATATATATATATATATATATATATATATATATATATATATATATATATATATATATAATTTATGTACAGGTTATGTATATGTATAACACATTACTAATAATGATGCAATACGCTGTTGCCTACCTCACCTGCTGGCTGCATGAAATCGTCTTTCTGCAGGAGTCAATCCATTGCTGAGTTTGCTCCAAATACCGAAAATCGAACCTTAAAGAGAATCACATAAAGACATGAAAATAGTCTACCCATTACTGGTTCGATTCACTACTTGCAACTTTATTTATGCGCGCGAAGCGGGTATTCACCGATCAAGACCAAGCAATCGATG
>MU913721.1:0-15632 GCA_036418165.1 Cooperia oncophora | reverse complement strand
GTTTTGCGGCGATATTTTGTTGTTTTCCATTGTTTTGTCTGTTTTGGATAAAGTTTAGAACTGAGAGGTGCGAAAAAGCGATTTGTGACAGCACCGCGGGTGACTGCCAGGAAGCGATTTTGTTTATGGTCTTCTTGAGAATTTTTTTTGCTTTTTCTTCTGCGAGTCAATTATCATTATCTTAGTTTTCACTGTATTCTTTTAGGCTTCTCTACTCAGTGGTTTTTCCTGAATCCCTGCTACTAATGAAACACTAGACCCAGTTATTTTTTGGTTAAGGACTAAGTTTCTGATTAGAGTAACCATTTAGCAAATAACCATGGGTGACCCCTGAGAGCCACCTTCACCTGGCTGGGGCTGTTCTGAATTGTTTTATGGGAGCTGTTCTCCGTACCAAATTCGCTGGAAACTTGTCCCCATGGGTGGTTTAACCCCCTCAACGGGAGTATCGCATCAATATCGCATTGGACCAAAACCTGCCTGGCGCTCGCGCCACAGGCGCCGGCGCCAAAACACCCTAAATCACCAAAATCGATGAAAACTTGTATACGGGGGTTATTTGACATCCTGATTACGAATATGACATTTATTCTTGGCGCCGGCGCTAACGTAGGACACTATGGTCATCTGCGCTTTGCTAAGACTGAGCCTGGCCTGAAAGGAATTCGTCTTTTTCCGGAGGGTTCGGCCTCAGCAGGACGCTAAATGGCGCTGGAATGGAGAAATATATGCCACATGATACTACACATACTCATGATCAGAGCATCAAACAACCCTAACGCAAGTTTTTATCGATTTGGGAAGAGAAAATGGGAGGGGAGGGAAAATGGGAAATGAAGAAACTTGAGAAATTCCAGAAATTTTTTTCGATTTCCAGCCTAAAAAAGAAATGCCATATTCGTGATCAGGATGTCAGTTAACCCCTGTATCCAAGTTTGCATCAAATTTGGCGAGAAAAGTGTTGGCGCCTATTGGCGCCAAATGGCGCCAGCGCCAGAAATGATTGTTGTATCCGTGATCAGGGCATCGAATAACACCTGGAGACGAAGAAAAACCTTTCTTCGTTTTTGGGGGAAGGATTAGTTCAATGGTGCCGAAAACAATGAAGAACAATGCGAAATTATCTAGAACTTATCGATCAGATAAAATATTATAGGTGTGCCAGATCAGCGTCAAAGGTAGCTGGCTCCTGCGTGGGCACCGAAATCTGGCAGGAAAAGGCACTCAGCCGTACAGAACATCAGAAGTGAGAAACGTAGACATATAGAGCGTCCAGCTACGGTAAGGCAGCGTTCAGAGTTCAGCAAGCGCGAAGGCAGCCGCAGATATCCGGTACTAATCGATTCCCGTCCGCGAAGGTTCAATCGACATGCGCCAGTGGCCTGCGGCTGCGTTTGTGCTAATGGCCTTGGAGCACTGTTGTAACTGCTGCGCTTCAACGCGCGTTGCACGGTCTACGGACCACCAAAACTCAATCCTTTCATGACGCCAACTTTCTGTTTTTCTCTGCGCTCTCACGTCTGCATGGCCTTTCGTGACAGCATTGATCTTTCAAATTCCAGTTTTTCACGTTTGATAAAGGGCTCATACATCCCTGTGAAAAAACAATCATGTCCTTGCGACAAGTTTGTTGTACCTCCCGCAGTTCTTCATTTCTTTGCGCTCTGGCCCTTCGCAGCAGGACCCCCACTAGGAGTTCTAGTTGTCACGTAACCCTTTACTACACTTCACAGTGCAGTACACATTGCGCTGAGTCTGAACGCTACCTAAGGCGTTGGTCGGTCGTGTGGTTGCCCAGGCAATAGCCAGGAGATGGTACCGGAGTATCGCGGTCTTCCGTCCTCGTTTCCGCTGGAGCGTAGAATGCTGCTTGCGACTGCAGGTGCGGATTCCCTCAATTCGCATATGGCGAGGACCAGCTACCACGGAGTTCGAGCAGACCGTCGTTGGAGACGTTTTTGTATGCAATCGACACTTTTGATCCTTGATATTCACGTCGACCTGATCATCCCTTCCAGAACGATGACTGTCGAAAAACTCCCCTATTCAAGTTACTGCAATCAGCTATCGAAATGGTTGGAGTTTCTATAGGTTCCAAAGTTTTCTCGTGAGTCTCGTTCCTAATAAGAGAATTATCTGGAGGCCGGTATTTTTTTTAAAGAAATGCTCTACAGGGACCGATGAAAATGTAAAGGACTGCTACTCCGCCTCTAGATGGCGAACTTCAGCAGAAAATGATGCCGCCGTTCGGGTAGCATAAAATCGAAGTTCTCATTTGCGACATTACCCTTACAGATGCTCAGGACCAGGGGGTCCATCAGAGGCGTTTCGATGATCCCTTCCATTTTCGCCTGATTGACGAATCTCTTGGAAACTTCTGTTCCATATTCCAGCACCATTACTCAAGCTTTGCACCGCGGGCTATGTCCTCAAGTAACCACGTGTACGCAAAAATGACAGCAAAGCCATGTTTATTCACCAGTGGTTAAGAGGAAGCACACCAGTTCCTCTTCTTGCTCTCAGTTCCTTCACAACAGGGATCACGGCGAGTTCTCCAATCCAACAAACTCCTCGGAGTAAAGGAAAAAGGGTCGATTTTGGGACAGCTCCGCGGTCTCGTATGGCACGCGTTGGAAAGTCCGATGAGAGAACACATCTGAAAGTATTTCATTTGCATTATGAATGGACACAGTGGTATCATAAAAAAGCTCACCAGAGCGACGATCCACGACCATAGGAGCACGACCTTCATTGTATCGAATGAGCTTGTATGAAAAGAGTTCCTCGTGTTAAACTCTGATAGAACAAAATGTTTGGTATCGTGAGCAAAAAAGGGCTCTCCACCCCACATTCTACCAACTCGAATTTTGACAATTCAGTAATCCATAGCTTTCCCTGATTCATTGTACTTGAGGTGATTCGAAGAACAGTTAGTCCAGTGTTTAAAGACAGCCCCCGCGCTCGAGTAGTACATGGTCGTCCTTCCTTGTGCAAGTAGTACAGCCCCCAAGCTAGAGACTGTCCCACTCTATTCGTCTGCACAGCGAGCGAGAAGCGAGCTACAGCTAAGTTCTAGTTCTAACGCCTGCTCAGTTGGACCGCCTTACTTGCTAGATGTCCTCCGACGGAGGCCACTCAGTTGTTCTTAGTTGGGGCGGCGGGCATTGCTAATGCCCATGGATAATTCTGCTCCCCTTTATTACAGTTTACTCATTGGAGGTATATACATTCAATTCAACTCATTTCGCGAGGTGAAACGCGTAAAAAGCACGAGTGACGCAATTTTCGTGATGCAAAACCTCGACGCACAAAACGTGCGCTACCGTAATCCCAAATTCAGACACCGCGTTGATAAAATTCCTTTTTCCTTCCAAGAGTTTTTCCTCTGCGTTTTTGTTGTTTTCTTTTTGTATTCTTTTTTTTTGCACTGGATGATATCAACTACTGCGAGATGTGATAGAGAGATTTGTGAGCTAGGGGTTTTTCAAACATTTCCCTTATTAACAAATCCTCTGTTATATATACGGAAACTTTGAGGTTAGCGAACACTTGTTCGTTCTTCAACGTTTTCGTTAGCAAAATAACGGATATGGTCACAACTCTTTTGAAAAATGGCTACGAAGAAGATTTTATTATTACTAGCATTGTGAAATGTATTTACAAAAATAAATTTATAAGTTACAAATACTCAATCGCAAATAACTATAGAAAGATAAATAGACTAGTGACAGGTATTCTCATTTGCAGCGGTGCTCAACACTAATTCTCCTCCTTCCGCTACGCCTTTTATTTCATTTTATTTATGTAATCCGCTTGGACATTGTTTTATACTCTACATCTCTCAGTAGGTCTAACCTATTAACAATCCAACATCATGTTATATCCCTCTTTGATTACTATGCATAATTTATCATTATCTTGATAGCATTAACTTTGCATGTAACCTCTTTAACTTTTACATTCTCTCTCGTTTTATCCTATTTCTCACACCTTCCCCTATGTAGTCCATGTCCTCATGTCGTCAACCTGTCGCACTGACGAGCTCGGGGGTTGGCTAGACAATGATGATTCGTCTGCGATACCGAGCGAAACGATCATCTGTGTTGTGGAGTGTATTCCTTTCCCATGTTTGTTTTTCTTTGCTTCTAATTGGACTCTGCTGGTGTTCATTGAACTTCGAGGGTAACCCGAGTTCAGTGAAATACCAGTTCCGTCTTACGGGTTATATCTTGTTTCTCAAATACCACACTCCTTCGCTTACCTTTCATTAGAGGCAATCGCCTCTGGCACCCATGGTGCTTTATTCGGACCAGTGGTCCGATACGCGGCCAGTGGTCGTTCTTTGATTGCACCCATGGTGTTCAATGGGACCAGTGGTCCTCTTGCGTCAGTTGACGTCTCCTCACACCTATCTGCTTTCAGACTGTTCTTTTGCTTCCAACACTGACTCCAGTTAACTACATTTTTCACAGTTGATATAAAAATGAACCCTAAAACTCTTGCATATATCAAGGTTGTGCACATATGTGAACGCATGTGTTACATTTCAGCCTAGGCTAGAGATGATTTTCGTTGCATTTGCTATCCTTGTTTATTAATATTGGTTGCCCAATGGCGGGCGTTTTCCTTTTTTTTTCTTTCTTTTTTTGTTTCTTTCTTTTGTTGTATTTAACATGTCCCATACTTCTCACACACTATCATTAACACACTGAGGGGCCATGCCTCTCAAAAAAGAGGGCCATACCTCTTCAAAAAATAGGGACTAGCGCTGACGGGGTTATACAAGTCAAAAACGGCAAGAGGGGACAGTTTTTGGCGCCCCCAGCGCTGGTAGTTCTTGCAGGGAGAGCCACCCCCTGGGCAGCAGCCCTGCCGAACCTTCGGGAAGTCTCCTCTCTGCGTATGGGTTTGACCGCTCATGCGCTTAGATCTTAGGTCAAAAAATGCGAAAATCAGCGCTACAAATTATTACTCCACCACCCGGTTCCACAAGGTAAGGGGTGGGGCCAATCACTTCAAACTCAACGACTTTGGTAACGATAACAAGGGTTGCAAATGTAAAAGAAAGTGCAGAACATGTGATATAACTAATACAGATAATTACATTGTATCAAACGTTACAAATCTATACATTAACACATATAAAGAAGCAGATGCAGATTGTAACGCTAAAAATGTAGTTTACTGTTTAACATGCAATGGCTGTGGGATACAATATGTTGGAATGACAGTAAGAAAATTAAAAGAAAGAATCGGAGAACATCTTTCTAATATATTTTCACATAAAGTACACACACCGTTATATAATCACTTCTACAAATGTGATAGAGGTATAACGGTACAAGTACTAGACTGTATGAAGTCTAATGATAAAACCACATTAATAGAAAAGGAACTTTTTTGGATCAAACTTCTGATGACAGCATATCCCTTTGGGTTGAATGATAACATAAAGGGATATGGAAACATTACAAATATAGATAATCCTCTTATGTACAAGGGCAATCATCCCTTCTTCTCTCTTAAAATTACAAAACAAAGGGTAAATAGAGGAAAAAGAAACAGTAAAAAGAATAAAGTAAACACATACGATAATATTATAGCAGAGATAACAAGTAATAATGAAACACTCAAACCTATTCAGTACTACAGAATGCTCAAGAGTCTGCGTAAAGAAGAAATTAAGAAACTAATTGAGCTCTCCATGTCTGCAGACTTCTTACAGAGAGTTAATAATAAGACTAGGTACTTAATATTTTGTCTGCTAGCTCATTTTCATTTTGACACTACCACAAAAGAAATCACCAAAAAGAACTATCATAATGTAGAGGTCAGTTTCAAAAGCAGAGTGTTTAATGAAATACCCTTCAACAGAATCTTCAATTCACGTACTGTTAGAGATATACTACTCAGCGATAATGGAAGGAGTAGTGAATTCACCCCAATCAGAATTATTTATAAGTACAACAACACAATGGCTAGCAAAATTTGCAATTACAACAAAGTGTTGAAAGATCTCGACAACGAAAAATTGAAGCAAATACTCAACAACGATTGTATATGTACTACAAATACAGTACAAGAATATGTGGATAAAAATTATGAACACGTTATCACAGGGAATGTAAATCTTATAAAAGAAGAGAGTTTCAGAAGACTACTGAGTAAAGGGACTAAATATCGTTCAGACACAGGCATAACAAGACAAGAAGTTAAAATGGTGTTTGAAGATACACTCATCAAGGTTATGAATTATTTGAAAAGTGAATACAAAGCTAGTAATCACAAGGTTAATCTATTACAGAAACATTTTCGTACATGTTACCATGACAAAGTTAAACCTCTACTTACAAAGGCTAATATTGAAAATGTAGGAGAACACATACCTTACAACTTAATCAAACAATATCAAGAAAAATACGTGTTCTGTCCTCTCGACAAAGCAAATAATAACTATGGCATCATCTGCAAGAAGTTCTACCTTTCAAACACTTAATGCATGAAATGGGCATCTCTTATGATGCTGCCAACCACACATTTGTCTATGGAAACAGTAATAACACATATGAATTAATGCCTCATACAAACAAGTATTCTTTAATATTGAAGCATAAATTCCTTTGTGTAAAGAATAATATCAATATATCCATTGATGCAGAAATACCTACTATATATGCCTTACCAAAGCTACATAAGAATCCAGTTAAATTCAGATACATCACAGGTGCACATAGCAGTAGTGTTAAGCCTTTGGCCCAGGAATTACGCATAGTCTTCACACATCTCAAAAAATCACTTTATTAACTACGCCAAAGTAATACAGAATCGCAACAGGACTATCAAGACATACTGGTCTATAAGTAATATTAATATAAGTCAAGAACTACACAACATCACGTTCGACAATCTCAGAATTTACACTGCGGATTTCACGGACATGTTCACAAATTTAGAACATGATCTTATTATAAAGAAAATGCAAGAACTTCTTAACATTTGCTTCAAAAATGCCAACAGATCCTTTATTGCCACTAATGGTTACCATGTTTTCTATACAGATGGTAAAGAATTAAGAACAACTACAGATATTACAAATCCAGCGATTTAGTATACTTTATTGACTATCTTTTACGTAACAGTTTTTGTCTTTTTGCTAATAATACGTTCAAGCAGACTAAAGGTGTCCCACAAGGTGGCAATTTCAGTCCACTACTGGCAGATCTTACGCTTTCTGTCATGGAGTATGACTATGCTAAATCTAAAAAGTTTAATAAAAGTAAGCTGTTCATTCCATATAGATATATGGATGATTTGCTTGTTGTGCATAACCAAACTGATGATGATGTGGATGAACAACTTTCTCAAGTTTACCAAAATACCCTTCAATTTGGAGTGTATTCCTTTCCCATTGTTTGCTTCTCTTTGCATCTAATTGCACAGAGACCGCAGGGAGGTGTGACTGTGAGGGAGCGATTTTGTTTATGTTGTTCTGGAGGACGCTTCTTGCCTGTTTTCTTCTTTGGGAGATTACTTATCAGCTACTGTTTCATAATTGGAAAGCAGCTATCCATGAGACTTTTATCGCGGGAGCTGTCTTTAATACTTGGCTCTTAACTAGAACACTTTAGGGCTCATAAACGAGATAATTAGGGCCTATTGGATGAATTCTCCGCTCATTTTCGGTTTTTTTTTATTGATACGCGGTATAGTACAGTATAGTTGAGATGAAATTTGAATCCAGCGATTTCTTATTCTGGACCACTCTACACTAGTGCATTGTCATCGCGCCAATACTGGCCAGGAAACTACAATAACGCGTCGGGGCGAACTGTAGTAAAGGATGAAGTTTGACGCGTTCATACGGGGCGGAGCCACGGATCAAATTGGCATTGGTTGGCAACCTAACTATCATGGAGTTCTCATCCGGCGGTCATACGACCGCGCTGGTGAGCGGTCCAACGGTTGCGTGTTGGTATAAAGGCAGAAGCCTGGGGCAGTCATCATCATTGCTTCTGCGCTCTCTGACATTCTGCGCACCGCACTACTTACTCACTCTTCCGTCTAGGCTCCCCACCGTCAGCTGATTTTTGTGGTATTTTTTTTGTCACTGTATTTCTGCTGTATGCTCCTTGTGAGAGCTGGAAGTATTCTTTTTTCGGCTTCAGTTCGGATATGGGTACATTTGCGTGAACTAGATTACTTTTTGCACGATTTTAGCTTGGATTTCTAACATTGGTTTCTTCTTCCTATTTTGCATTCTTTTACCTTCTTTTATATGTCCTCTTTGAACGACGTTATTTCCTCAAGTCATGCAAGAAAGAATCTAGTAGTATAACGTACTCCCTTTTCTTATCAACGCTCGAAGAAGACAAGTTTGAGAACTTAGAAGCAGAAAACAACAGGGATCCATTGAAAGCAGTATAGATTGCGAATGCGTCGATTTGAACTTTTGGTGGCGGTCCTGTTACGAAACCCTGTGACGCAGACGGATAGAGGGCAGCGGCTGCCAAAGCATCGAAACGTGCCAAAAACGTATGGCGAGCCAGGAAGCGGGATTTTTCAAGGGGAGGGGACTCCAGGGTGGGTGAGCCACTTACCATGTGTGAAAAACTGGAATATGTGAGGCCACAATGAGCACAGAATGAACGACGAGAGGGTGCAGAGAGTTGTCTGCAGACCTCGCCACCGTGGTCCTAGGACGGCCCCACTTCGGATGAGGACTCCACTGTATATTGCCTCAAATGCGTTGATTCTTTCATTTGACTTATACGGGAAAGGTACTGTATCCAGTGCTTTCAAAGTGCGCTGTCGAGCAGCCCTGAAGCTGTACATACATATAAGTACAATGAAAGCGGCGCTTGCTGGATATGCCGGGTCAGATCCATCGTTGGGTTTCCCCATCAGAGAAGGGTAGTGTTTTTGCCGTTGGAGCGGTGGGGGAGCTAATGAGAGCAGTAGCAGTACCGAACAGCACAAAAATGTCAGTGTGCTGAGTCCTGTATAGCGAAACTTTCTCTGTAGAAAACCTGCTCTGTAGAGAACCCGGATATGTAGAAAACAGTAAACAATTTTAGTTATTTAGACTAATCTATCACTAACTAGTAATATTGACGTTCTTCTTCTCCGTAGCAGCGCTGGTCCCGCAGCGTTAGTCCTGCGCCGTCGCAGGGTCGCTGTTGGACGTCGCCACTTGTTCCGATCCACTGCATCTTCTGCCGTGGCTTTCACTTCAGTGAGGTCCCTCTTGATGACGTCCCTCCATCTTTTCTTTGGGGCTCCTCGTGGTCGCTTGCCCTCTACTTCGATTCCAATGCCTTCCTTATTGGGTGGTCTTCAGGCCTTCTCAGTACGTGCCCATACCATCGCAGTCGCTGCTCTCGTGCCTTCAGCTGGATCGGAGCCGTCTGTGTGACCGCCCTGACGTCCTCGTTTCTGACTCTGTCGAGTCGTGTCCAGCCGCAGGCCCATCTCAGCATCCTCATTTCAGCTGAGTGGAGCTGCCTTTCATGGTTCTTGCAGATGGGCCAGCACTCACTGCCGTAGAGCATTGTAGGCCTTACCACCGCCCGGTACACCTTGCCCTTGAGCGTTCTCGAGCACCGCCGGTCGCACAGGATGCCAGTGGACTCCCTCCATTTCATCCAGGCTGCGTTGATTCGGGCCTTCACCGCCTGGTCCACGCTGCCATCAGCTGCTAGGTCGCTCCCCAGGTACTGGAAGTCCTCGACCCTTTCAATGCTCATCTGCTCTGTGGCGACATCTGCCAGCAGAGGCCTGAGGGCCTCAGCTCTTCCCCAGGCAGTACCTTGTTGACGGTTTTGAGAGACGATCTTCTGACCAGGACATGGTCGATTTCCGTTTGTCTCCCTCCACTGCTGTAGGTTATCTTCTGAGTCCTCCTTTTCGCGAAGAAGGTGCTGCAGATTGCTAAGTCGTGGGCTGTGGCTAGGTCAAGGATCCGTTCTCCCTCAGCGTTCTTTGTCCCTATTCCTTGACCTCCGTGCACCCTTTCTAGACCCCTTCTGTCCTTCCCACATGGCCATTCAGATCCCCAGCTATCCAGGGTTAGGTAGAACTCATCCTTTTCCGCCTCGGAGCAACCGGATTGTGGTGCGTACACGGTCAGTACTGTCCAGTACCCCTCCTTCGTGTCCATTCTCACTCCCATGATCCGATCACTGATCCTGTTCACAGAGGAGACGCAGTCCTTGACAGGGTTATGGCCTCCGCTATTCCGTTTCGGTGTCTGCTCCATTGTAGAAGAGTTTGACACCTTCTCCAATCTCGCGGGCCTTCGCACCCTTCCATCGCGTTTCCTGAAGGCATAGGACTTGGATATTCCTGCGCATGAGGTCGGCAACCTCACGAGACTTCCCGGTAAGCGACCCCACGTTCAGGGTCCCAATTCGAACTAGCTTCTTTGGCCGAGGTCGTTCACCCCTCGGTAGCCCTCGCATACTGACCACAGAACTCGGGCGAGGGTTCTGTGGTCATTATGCGAGGGCTACCGAAGCGTAAACGTTCTCGAGGGTTCTGCGCGCCACTTCCGGGTGACGTCCTAGCTTTAACACTGATACTTTTGCGACTTGTCATGATTGTTGTGACGGGTTCCTCCATCAGCCGGCCTGTCAACCTGGCGCTGGTATCGTCCCCATTTTTGCAATTTTTGCAAGGCAGGTTTGTGCCTCGGCAGGGATCGAACTCGTGGCTCAGAGTGTGAACATGAGTCTACACCACTTGGCTATCCCTGCCGCTAACTGGAAATATCGATAAGTTGTCATAATTTTGTAAGTAGTCAGATGACTAAACAGTACAGCTTACACTCTGGCTAGCTGCGGATGATAGAGCGTGTCCGGCGACTGCCTTTGGCGCAACGCCAACACTTTTTTTTCTTTCGGCAAACGACAGGACTATCATATCGTTTGTAATGGTCGTTTTTCAGCAGTTGATTTCACTTGTACAACTCAGCAATTGGAGGAGAACCGATCTGGCGACGAACACGCCCCTTCATCCGCAGCGAAGACGACTGTAAACAAGTGCGTAGGTAGGTATGTAGGCCATGGGCCGAGGTCCTACACTGCACAATTATGCACAATTATAGTTCCACCCATCTCACAAAATCCCGTCTTACACGACGTTTCCAAAAATGCCCAAAAAATGTGGTAATTACCAATACCAATTCGCATGTTAACACCAAACCCTAGCTTGGAAAGAACACTTTTTTTCGTCAATTTTTTTAAAAAATGGTCGTTCTGACAATGCAGCAAAATGATAGTTCCACCGCATATTTTCCCGCTGCATCTCATTTTTGTTAGGTAAAACTTCTCATCATTATGACTTTTGCCTTTTCTAGGCTATGGCGAGTGGAAATCCATTATCGGACTTTGAAAGTAAACAGATTATCGCAAAGAAGACTCAAAGACTGTCGAACCAGTCGAATCGCACTGTTTTTGGGCCGCACTTATCATGCTATCAACAATTTTCTTAAGGAACAGGATATTGAGTTAAGACAAGCTCTGGACATCCTCCTCTGTTGCCCGATCGGGATAAATGCCGCATCTTGAGAGAAGCATCCAACTCTACAACTGTTAGGAGTGTCTTAAAAAATACTGAGTCCACCCACAGGATGAATGTTAGGGAGGCACCGTTTCTAACATTGTACCATTGTGCAAGGCGAATATGCTTTACTGGAAGATGTTGTCGAAACGACCGGAGTGAGGTTAACCTCCGGCTGCGATGCCTTATTGCTTGTCTGTCTTGTTTATTTCTTTCAGTTTTTTCTCGCGGTCGTGTTCTCTTATGAGAAGAAAAATTGAACTGCGACAGCTTATACGAAAAGATTCCTGCTGGCACGACCTGAGGGAAGACAAGTTTCATTTTTCGGGCGGAACTTCAGTGGATGTGGTCTCATGGTCTGGGCTGCCATCGCATCAATGGAACGTCTGAAACTGTGCTCCGTACGAAAAAACTTCTTTGGTTTTTTTTTCTAAACGTCATTCGACGACGTCTCCTTGCTTTCTGGCGTAGAAATCAGCAAGAAAGTCCCGTTTTCATGCAAGATAATGCACCATTCACAGTCGAAGCACTCGAGCGTGATTCAGTTGTCACCAAACCGCTCTTTTGCCCTGGCCAGCGAGTAGCCCCGACTAAAACCCAATCGAGGATGTGAGGGGCTTCATGGTGCGTATGATCCATGAGAGTAATGCACAATTCCACAATGTCCGTGAGCTTAGGGAGTAATCATTGGGGCAGTCGGCCGAAAGCCTATTAAAATCTCTAATCGAACATGGGCAACCGTATTTTCCAACTTAATTGGAGAAATAGAGTTCCAATAGATTACTGGATCAAAATTTATTCATTTTATTGTACATTTGTTGTTGGAATATTCGATTTGTTCGGTGGAACTATCATTTTGCTGCGTTGTCAGAACGACCATTTTTGAAAAAATTGACGAAAAAAAATTGTTTTTCAAGTTAGAGTTTGGTTGTTGGCATGCGAATTGGTATTGGTAATTACCACATTTTTTGTATGGGGCATTTTGGAAAACTTCGTGTAAGACAGGATTTTGTGAGATTCATGGGTGGAACTATGATTATGCTTCGCAGTGTAGAGCGTCCAGCTACGGTAAGGCAGCGTTCAGAGTTCAGCAAGCGTGAAGGCAGCCGCAGACAGCGGTACTAATCGATTCCTGTCCGCGAAGGTTCAATCGACATGAGCCGCCGGTCTGCGGCTGCGTTCGTGCTTATAGCCTTGGAGCACTGCTGTAACTGCTGCGCTTCAACGCGCGTTGCTACGGTCTACGGACAGCTGAAACTCAATTCCTTTTGTGGCTGCTTTCTGATTCTGCTTTTCCGCTCTTACGTATGCATGGCGTTTCGCGACACCACCGATCTTTCAAATTCCGACTTTTCACGAGTGATAGGAGGCACATTGTCCTCTTCTTGTGAAAAAAAATCATCTCCTGACTCGCGACAAGTTTGTTGTACTTCTCGATGCCTTGGCGGCCGCAATTCTTTATTTCTCTCGTCCTGGCCTTTCGTAGCAGGACCCCACCAGAAGTTCTAGTTGTCACACACTGTACAGTACACGTTGCGCTGAGTCTGAACGCTGCTCAAGGCGTGTGATCGGTCGTGTGGCTGCGCAAGCAAAGCCGGGAGACGGGACGGGAGTATCGCGGTCCTTCATCCCCTCTCCCACATCGGCTGGAGCGTAGGAGATGGCTCGCTACTGCGGGGGTGAATCCACTCAATTCGCATATAGGGAGGACCAGCTTCCACGGAGTTTGCGTAGACCGTCGTTAGAGACGTTTTTATATGCCATCGACACTCTTGATCCTTGAAATTCATTCGACCTAATCATCCCTTCAGAACCACGACTGTCGAGAAACTCTAGTTGGAGTTACTACAATCAGCTATCAAAATGGTAGGAGTTTTACTGGGTTCCGAAGTTTTTCTTCTGAGTCTCGTTCATTTCAAATTAACGAGCATCTGGAGGCCGTTTTAGAAATTTCCGAAGAAACTGTCCACCCGATGAAAACATGAAGGAGTGCATGTGGAAAGTTGATGATCCGCAACGGAAACCTTGTGCTACTTTCACGACGCAAAGTTTATAAGGTAAAGGCGCTGAGCCGCAAACTCTAGTGACACCTCCTGTTCCCGAGCAACTCCGCCTCCAGACCGCGAATTTCAGCTGAAAGTGATGCCGCCGCTTGAATAGCAAAAAATCAAAGCTCTCATTTGTGAGGTCGTACATAGAACTCGTTATGAAAGCCAGCAGATTGAACTGCTCCCAGCACTTCCCTTTTGCATTTTTCTCCTCACAGACGTGCCCCTCGGCAACTTCTCATCCATATTCCAGCACCACTACTTAAGCTTTGAACCGCGAGCTATGCCTTCAGGTAACCAAGTGTACGCAATGATTGCATGTTTATTCACCAGTGAGCGAGAGCATACCACTTTTTCTTTTTGCTAAAAAAGGTACCCTGGACAACACGGTCTCGGGTATCTATTACAATCCGGCGGTGTAAACATGCACGCGTTGGCAAGTCCGATGAGAGAACACATCTGAAAATCTTTCATTTGCATTATGAACGGACATAATGTACAGATAATGTATCATGTAAAGCTCACCAGGAGAGCGACGATCCAGGACCATAGAAGCACGACCTTCATTGTATTGAATGAGCTCGTATGGAAGAAGTTCCTCCTTAAAAATCCGATAGAGCAAAAGTTCAGTATAATGAGCAAGCGTGCGCTCTCCACCTCATATTGTCAACTCGAATTCCATTCAGTAAGGCAAAATGAGTTCAGTGGTTTCATCGCTTTCCGTGATTCATTGTACTGCCTTGAGGTGATTCCAAGAACAGTTAGGCCAATGTACTTGGCTGTTAACTAGAACAGTCCATGGCTTGAAATTGAGATCTAGAAGCGCCAGTGCCTGCTTTATTTATTTTTGGTTACTCTTGATTGTCACATCGCGTAGCTTTTCAACTGCAAGTTGAAATCCAGCGAGCTCTAGTTCTGGGCTACTCTACACTGATGCATTGCCATCGCACCAATACTGGCTAGACCACAATAACGCGCCAGGGTTAACGGTTGTAAAGGATGAAGTTCGACGCGTTCTTCTTGGGCGGAGAGACGATCAGCTTGGCATTGGTCGTACCTAAGTACAGTGGAGTCCTCATCCGTAGGTTTATTGACTCTGCGCTCGAACATACGCCGCCGCACCATCTACTCACTTTTCCGGCTAGACTCTCGCCGACTGATAATTGATGACGCCCACAGTCACCTAATTTCCGTGGTATTTTTTGCTGTCTTCTGCTTGTGAAGCTGGGATCTTCTTTTTTCGGCTTCAATTCGGAAAGGTGGGACGTTTGCTAAAACCAGATTACATTTTGCACGATTTTAGCTTGAAGTCCTATGAGAAAATTGGTTCTTCTCCCTATTTTCGCATTCTTTGGACTCATTTCGAATGTCACCTTTAACTTCGATGTTATTGACCGAAAAATCAGGAAAGCCATATCGACTGCGAATGCGTTGGAGCGCTCGCCACGGAGGTCGCAGGACCGCCCCATCGTCGGATGTGAACTGTTCTCATTTGTCTTACCTAGGCAGGAGAGGCATGTAGGCAGTACTCTCAAAGTGCACTGCCGAGCTGCCTTCATAAGTATAATGAAAACGGCACCAGCCGTATATAGTGGGGCTTTTGGTGCAGTGGTCGTCGAGGAACTTGCGTAGACGCCTTCACCATTCCGTACCATTGGTGGCGACGCTGTCACCTTCTTCACCAAGGTTGGGGTTATTTGGCGTATTAATCGCGGATATTACACTCATCTTCGTTTTATCAGTGACGAAGTGCGATAATCTGGTCGCTGCGCTCTGTAAGGCTGAGCTCGAGGAAGGGAATCACTCCAAACAGCGAGATCGGCCCTAAAAGGGCGTACATAGCCCCATACCAGGTAATTATTGTTGTACTCATGAACGGGACCCCAACTGATCTGGTATGCAAAATAGTAGCGAGTTTGCTGTGAAACGTGGCGCCAAGCCGACACCGGCGCCGTTTCTGACGCCAAATTGCGCCGGTGACGAGAGCAAATGATACACTTCTGAACATGATGTCAAATAAACCTAGCC